>JAWDJV010009657.1:0-23662 GCA_033119285.1 Teratosphaeriaceae sp. CCFEE 6253
TGCCTGGCCAGGTTAAGTGTAAGAAGTGTCGCCAGCTCCCGCTACCATCTATGTCACAAACACGGGATATCCAAGCCAAGCAGGTCCGTGACCGTCCTTCCGGATGACCCAGTCGACCTGCTTGCCCGCGCTTACAAAGTTATAGATGGCATCATATGCGCGCTTTGCCGCTCCGATGACGGTCACTTGTGTGACGTTTGGGTCACTGAGAAGCTAGGAACTCCAGCATCCCTCTGAGGTCGTTTGACTGGAGACCTAGATACAGGCGCTCCTTCGCCCACACGCCGCCGATAGTCTTCTTATTGTCCAGGATAACCAGCTTTGTGTCTGGTGCGCATTACAGGTACCCTTACGCGGCCGACAAAGCAGAGAAACCTCCTGCAACCACAATGAGATCTAAATGCTCCGGCACCGCCATGTTAAGGTCTTTCGATGTCTAACAGATCTCAAGTCTCACAAGAGGCATATAAGTTGAGTAAGAAAACTGCGCGCTTGCATGTTTGACATATACCGCAGAGAACAACCTTAGTCGCCGGGTCCCACTGCGCCAGCTCAATGTGTGGAACAGCCCGTAGCACAGTTGATGGTGGATCTTCCTGCCAGCGACTGCAATCGATGCCTTCCGCCAACCATTGTGTTCTGCCCTAAGTGACATGCTCACCCGATCGCTGGTGCGTACGTCAAGGGGAGCGTCGTGCGACCTGACCGTGGTGTACTGTTGGCCCGCTTTGATCATGCGTGAAGATGAGCTCGGCCTTTGTGTTGGTAATCATCACCCTCATTTGTACGCCCTCCCATAGCACCCTTGAAACCACTCCACTGAACGATACTAATCGCTTCTCGAACGAACAGTCGCACCCCTTGGCTTCGTAAGCATACCCATACCAACCAAAGCCCCCAAGATCCATCATCGTCATCGCCGTTTCACACACACTAACCTTTCCTACCCTCACTTTAAGTTCACCATCGCTGGCTGCGGCCCAGACATCGTAATCAACATCGTCCTCACCTGCCTAGACTTCTTCACAGGACACATCCACGCCTTCTACCTCGAGTACGTCTTCTTTGCTAAGCGGAAGCAGGTGATGGCTGGGCTGGATGGTGACTATAATGACGATGATGCTCCCTTTGTGTTTAGTGAGAGGGTGATGTTTAGTGAGAGGGTGAATAAGGGACAGGGGTATGGAACAACAAGGGAGGGGAGGAGGAGGAGTGTGGGTGAGATGAAGGAGGGGCGGAGAGCGTAAGAGTCGGACTCGCTGTTTGGAGTAGATAACAAGGGTGAGGATGGTAGAGGGAGACCTTTAGGCGTTGGATTGTCACATGCTTGCATAGTCACCGTTACAGTACCTGCGCTATACTGTTCCGTCACTGCATTTGCCAAGTTCTTGGTCGCGTGAGAAGAGGTTCGCGTCAAAGTGAGAGGGTTTTGCGCAACAGCCAGCACACAAATACTCTGCTCTCGTCCTCTTCGACAGAGAGCTTTCAGACCATCAACAGAACCACACCCGAATTCGCTTGATAAGCCGCAATGATGATCTCCGCCGTCCTCCTCGTAACCATCACCATCTTCCGTACGATCGATGAAGCATCCGATCCATCAAGAACAGCCAAGCAGTCATCAGCAGTTGTGTGACATCCTTGTCCATATGCGAAGCGTGTCGCAGTTGATCTTTCTTGTTCGACAAGAGTGGCAAGCCTTCGATGTCCGGCATCTCATTGGCTTGTCTCCTTTCGCTATCTGATAGATTTACCACGGTCCTATAGCTCGCTCCTGGTTGAACGGTTGAATAAATGAATAGTTGATGAAACACGTTCCGAAGGCTTGTGCACAGAGCTGAGACCTCGAGCGTGGTCAAATGACGGAGGCAGAAGCAAGGATGTCATTAGGCACTAACCGAAAGTGGTTTAGTCAGAGAGCCGTGGAACCGAGGTTGGAGATCGTCTTTTTGAGGACGTGACTCTAACTATTTATGAGGCAAATGTACGAGTCGTATTTGAAGCGCTCAGTGCAGGGTATCGGTGTTCTTGCAGAACGTGCAACTCAGTGTCGCGTCAGGCACCGTAACGTGTGGAGAGAGGAACCAGACTACGGCCCTTGGGGTTGACTACCGTGCACTCCATCCTGGTCCATCGGCTACGCAAAGGCGCAGATCAGCGGCGGCAACGTCAGGGACCAAGTCCACGGAGCCTGCGGGCGTGAGGCAAGCCATTATGAAGGGAGCCACAGCGGTGAAAGAACGTGTGATGAGAGCGGAAAAACGAGCTGTGAGAACAAAGGAAGCGCTCACAGCAACGACGGACCAGCTAAGTACTGTCAAACTTGATATTGAACATCTCAAACGTGAGATTCCCGCGATTCTCTTCAAACGGCCTCATATAAACAACCTCCGAGCCCGTCTGCGGCTACAACAAAGACGAGTGTGAGCGGCAGGCCGATCTGAATACTTTCGGGGCCGCCAAGACGACATGTGAATCGTGCAGGAATAGAAGAAAGCCAGCCTCGGGACCCAAATCTCATCCCTCTCCCCTCGACCCCAACAATCATCTGGACCTGGTGGCGAAGGTCCACAATATTACTGAGTCCAGCGAGAAGTCGGATCGTGCGGAGCCTTTGCAGGGCCACTTTATTCCAAAGGGACATGACAATGATCAGCAGAGGTCGCGACACTACCTATCAACGCATCAATATCCCTTCGCTAAGCTCCACCCCAAGCATAAAGGTCTCTCGAAAGCTGAAGCCTACGACGAGATTGTGATGATTGTGAAGCAGGCCTACAAGCAACCAGACTGCGGTCCCAGTTCCGAAGCCTCGCTAGGAGACCTGAGCACACCCGCTTTTCCTACTGGTCACCAGGCAAGACGCCGCAGCAGCCTGACCCACATGATGTCCAGCCTACAACACCACCTTGGCACATTAACGTGGAGTGCGAAAGTCGATGCTGCTGCCGATGTTACTAAGATCGTAAAACAAGAGTTAGCGGACGCGCAACAGCTGGAGAGATCTTGTCCCACACAAGCACGAGAGAGCAGAGGCGCACTTTACCGACCCAGTCGTGGCCGCAGTCGGTGAGCGCCTAGCGGCGCAGCGACGTACTAGCCTCAAGGATTCCTTCGCAGCTTAGCAACCAAACACGTCCGGGATTCATTTATCGGCCGGCTAATGAGCGCCCAGGATCTCGAACGATACGCTTCCGCCAGAGCGCATTTGCCACCATCACAGAGCCATTGGAATCGACAGGATGTGGTTTGCATTTGCGAGGATCCGCGATGAGTACAAGGCGTACCGCAAGTCTTTCGCTGGCTGTACAGTTGATGCTAGTAAGAGGTAGCAATCGTATCATATCGCACTCTAGATCACGTCTTTTGTCCTGCTTTTTATGCAATGTTTGAGATTCCCGGGCGACAGGCGGAAACCCAGCCTTGTCTTGCTACTCAAGCAGCCCAGTGCCATCTAGAGATGTGGCAATCGCCATCATGGTCGTGTTCGTGCCGGATGGGATATCTGGCACTTTTAATGGACAATGCCATCCACTCTTAAGGTAGCAGTACGCAAGATGAACAAGCCGTGCCAGCTTTTAGAGCTGAGGTTGAATCACAACGTTCGCCTCCCGCCTATTATTACACCGATGAACAGCAGTAACAGAGCACGAGTTGGCAGTGGGGAAAGGGTGGCGAGCGGGAGCTGCGGAGCTTCCACTTGGAGCATTAGACGGCGCGGCTATGCTTCCGAAGACTTTTCATTGCACCACACATGGCGATTACCCATGCGGCCAAGCCAAACGATCTAGCCTTTGGCGTGAGGTGATCTCACATAGTAGCATTACAGACGTTGTGGCCGCGGGTATCTGGTGAAGGTACCTGATGCACTAGTGACGTCGTTTGCGCCGTACTGCTGCGATTGCTATAAGACGCTGGCGCTCTCCTTGCTATCGAGGTCGTGGACATACAGCAAGCTCGACAATTGAAGAAGTTAGATTCACGCCGACGGACTTCAGTCAGTACCATAACGTGGTACGTTTGTATTGTGCAATGATATCTGATAATGGCTTAACACAAGATGTTGGGAGGGGCTGTCCAATGGCATTCGTAAGCAATTGACTCATCTACGATCTGTGCAGGCACAGACGATCATACCAAGAAACTTACCGCCAACTATATCAACCACGAACTCCCAATCATGCCAGCCGAAAAAAACCCTGCACGACTCACACACAGACTTCCGTCAGACCCATCACGGGTTTCAGCAATTTGCCGAAGGTGCGTTCGGCATAGCGTGTCTGGCAGCAAAGAAGAGTACTAACGATCAGCAGACACGTACCACTGGAAGTAGTAGCCTACCGCCGTCGCAGTACGTCGATGCGGCACGTGTTGTCGTCGTCAAATACTCTGCGCCAGATGTGAACATATCAGAGAACTATGACCCTGGCAAATCTGAGGATCTGCGTAAGGAGATAGCGATCATGAAGACCTTGAGTACAAAGTCCTATCACGGAGTCGTACAACTGTTCGACTCACACATCGACGGCTCGACTCAATGGATGACCATGCCATTCATGATTGGAGGTACACTTGAGGCCTTCAATGAGAGCTTCAAAGACGTGATCCCCATGGCGTTCGTTTGGCATGTGGCGCACAGCAGTACTGGATCTTTGCTATACATGTATTTTGGAATCATGTCCGCAGATGCATCTGGCGAAGCCAGTGCTGCTGCAGTTGCCGAACAGTGATATGTTCACGGACGATATCACAGGCTCTGCGAGACTGCCCTTGCTCTCGCCAGACCTTGCACCAAAAGCTGCCCTGTGGCAGGCATATTACGTTGAACAGCTTTGGTGCTGGGGCCTCTTCATGCAAGCTGCAGAGCTGGTAATGGTAGCTGGAAAAGTCGCTGGTAGTGACGTCTCGAGTGTTCAACTATCCCGTACGCCACGACATCAACGCAAGCCGAAATGCAGTATCTAATTTACGGTTGCTGCAAAGCTCGTGCATATATGTTTGGCCTGTCTTCACACGACACACCTCAGGTGCTTGAGCGAGTATGTCAGGAGCATAGAGGATGGCGGGGGTTTCGAATGCCCCACTGGCTGTGGCTGTGAGTGCACTAGGTTGCCGTACGAGCACGTTGAACTTCGGATCCCAACAGAGAGTGCTGCGGGTGAGGCTGTGAAGGAGACTACATGGAAGCCTGTTCGGAGAAAACCTAGCTTCACCGATCCACGTTGGTGGCGTGCAAGGGTTGAAGGTGAGTCGTGGTAAGGAATGTTATCCTAATTCAATCGATCGAAGTCGTATTCATGGCTCATAACGTGCGGACGCCGTCCATACAGCTCATTGTCTTGCAAGCCAGCCACGCCAAATGATCGCCACTCACCGTGCTGCCCTACGACCACTCGGGCGAGCAACCCAAGAGTAACATACAACACGTCCCGTAGCGTGCTTGGATCGTTCACCTCACCTCCGCGTTTATGTATAGCAGATAGCGTTGCTTTTATCGCACTGGGTATCCAAAACATTCAAAGTCCTCTCTCGCACACGCTAGGGTATCACTACCACAAAAGCGCAAGACCATTCGCGGATTCAATAGCCGAAGTCCAGCACGGACACATGTGACCACTCACATCTGAAATCATGGTGTGGACGCTCACAAGCTTATGGTCAACCACTCCCATTCTTTTTGCGGTCCAGTGAGCATTCCGGGATGAACGCCGGGCGGGAGCTCTCCGTTAGGGCCCAACGTCAAAGGTCCCTGAAGCATTGGCCCACCATGCGGAGGTCCCGTCATGGGTGGTCCTTGCATAGGCATGAAATCAGGCTGAGGAGGCATCATATTCCGTACATGAGGCGGCGGTGCCAATGGTGCAAGGGCTGCATCTTTCTTGCCTTTGGTCGTCTTGCCTGGGGTACTATCAACAGCGCTGATTGTCTCGTTGTCCATTGCGCCAAAGGCGTTAGTAGCTTTGCTTTGCCGTCGCGTTCTCCTGGGCGCCATCGTTCGTGTCAGGGCCAGTATTGGAGGCTGCGATACTGGCTTCAGTAGACCTGGCGCGCTCGCAATCACTTTCGGTGGCGGAGGCTTGTGGGCATCGCCGGAGCTTGTCAGCGTCGTTGCTGCCGACCCGCCGCCTGCCGAACCGGCTGCGGACTTTGGTGAGTCTGCATGGTTGTTCGAGCCCTTGGCTGAATTTGGCGTCGTGGCAGCTGTTTGTGCTATCGAGTTCTTTCGCCTGGCGCCCTTTTTCAAGCGTGAGCTTCCCACTGGTACTGCATTGCCACTTCCTCTATTCCGCTTCTTGATCAGATCAGTTCTCAGGTTCAACGGCCGCACTACGCCGTGCAGTTTCAGGAACAAGCCACAAGTGTTGCACAGTGGATGGCCTTCGGGGTTTCGTCGCCACAGCGGAGTAGTTTGAGTAAAGCAATTGGTACATGTCGTAGGAACGCCATTGGTGGTCTCGCCCAGACGAGGACTCCCAGGTCTTGACGGTGTGGCCGAGGCAAAGCCAGACACGGGACGGGACGATGGTGTCGATCGGGTGTGGATTGAGAACATGCCTGTAGCCATCCCGACCGTGTTCGGAGTCGATGTCGTCCTTGGGATCTTCCGCGTCCTTGGATTCCCACCACGATTCCTAATGTCGCTGACCGAGGCCACTGAACCATGGCTTCTGCCCTGTCCACTCTGGTCCCAATCTTGAGGAGATGGTATCATTTCGGTCGGTCCAACGGTCACGCCCTTGTTTGGCGGGCCGCCCGGGTACCGTGCTGAGTTCAAGTTGAAGTGGTTCCCCATGTTGGCATCCCACTGATAGTTCCCACTCATGTCCATCGACTGATCCTCCATTTGCGAGAAGCTCTGCGCCATGTTCATGCCTGGGTCCTGGAACTGCATACCATCATCGTCTTCGACATCAGAGTCTCCACCAAATGTGAACATGTTCTCCTGATGCGACATATGCACATTGTTTGACTGCTGGAAGTCGTTTGCGTTGTGGCTTATGTCGAGGTGTTTTGGCATTTGGAAGGTAGGCGGTGCGAACCTGTGCTGAGGCGCGCTTGTAGATATGGCGCTGAACATGTTCTTATTGAAGATGAACTGTTGCGCGCCTGTGCCCTGACTTCGTGAAGGCTGAAGCTGGTGCTGATATTGCTGAAAGTCCGGCATAGAAGCGTGGCCGTGTTGCAAGTGCGACGGGTCGCCGAAGAACATACTCTTGTTTGTCTCCGCCATTGGCTGCGGCGTAGACACAGTAGATGGGTAGCCCGATTGTGATGGCGACTGGAAGCTCGACATACTCGATGGCGGCGGCATGGTTGCTGTGGGATTATAGATATTGTTGAAAGCGTTGCCGCTGAACAAAGGTGAGCCTACTGGCGAGAACGAGAAGTTCTGCTGCATTGGCCCTGCAGAGTTGATGCTCGGATCATTGTCAAGGTCGAAAGTGTTCAGACCGAATGGCAAGTGAGGGTGTAGAGCTTGCGGATGTGCGAAGTGGGTGGGTTGCTGGAGTGAGTAGTTGTGTAGCACCGCCTCTTCGGTAGGGTCCTGCGACATCATAGTATCATTGTCCATGGGTGGCACTTGAGGTGACGCATCCGCTCTTCGCTTGGGAGGCTGCACACGATCAGTACTCGAACTAACAAGCTCTTGGTATACATACCCTTCGCTCATCTATCCTTGTCTTACGCACGTGCCTCTGAACATAGCTGAATTCTTGATTGGTCCGAGTCTGTTCAAGTGGCGGCACCGATGGCGCAGAAGCGCGGGCTAGTGATAATTCCTCTGCTTGTTGAAGACGGTGTTGCTGTTTAATCGGGATTGCACACAACGTGGTAGAGTTCGACGTCATCTCCGGCTCACCAGCTATACTGCACGGAGCAGGAGAAACGCCGGCGGGTGCGCCCATGACGGCGGGCCCTCGTTGCTGTAGAAGCGGGCTTGGTGTTGTTGGCACTTGAACGTTTCACGTCATTTTGAACCTACAAGCCACCACTCCTTGCATCGCACCAGAATACTTCCACCTCGCACGATCTCATCAGGCAAGAGTCTACAGCAGTCCAACACATAGCAGCCGCCGCAATGGCCGGCACACCTCTCGCTCTCGGCGGTCGGAACCACACTTTCGCACTACCCATACCGCCTCCGCTCGTTCATACTCGCTCCTCGAACAACGTACGAGATTCAGCACCGGGTGCCCCGAACGGCGGCCGCGATGCCTGGGTATCGTCCGTCCAGACACCGCAAGGCAGCCCAAGCAAGAGCCATATGCCACCGGCAGCATTTGATCTGCCTGATGTCTTCTGCAATGCCATGAAGCTCATGCCAACCCAAGGACAGCCCAATGGCAAGGTGCTGCAGTCGAAGCAGCAGAGCGCCGGATCACCAAACAAGACATTGGACTAGGGACCCGTTCAGCCCACAAGACGTAAAGGGTGGCTCACCAGGCAGTCCGTTGCGCAAGTAGGAAAAGAGAATACGCCGCCCACGCACAGGCTGCAGATACACAGACGAACTCGTACATCAACCAGGTGGCGCAGAATAGACAAGAGCCATACAAGCCGCGCGGGGAGGAGCATTCGCCTACCCAGCAAAAGCAGGTCGGCACGATCTCCGGCTGCGCTCTGACACCAGAGGATTTTCAGAAGTTGACAAAGACGAACGTGAAGTGATTGGCAAATGTGACACAGCTGTACTTCCTGGACTACTACTTTGATCTGCTCTCGTACACTCACAATCGGCAGAACAGACTGCAAGCCCCCAAGCAGTATAGACCTACACCTACCGAGACGACCTCCGAAGCTGACACGGAGAAGTACAACGCGCTATGGACACAATATTTTGGCCACGAGCGTGCCAATCTCCGCCAATGTCGTACTTGCATGAAGCACGGCGACTTTCAGATCCTCACGCAGATCGGCCCAGGTGGTTACGGCCAAGTCTACCTTGCCAGCAAGAAAGACACCCGAGAGATCTGCGCATTGAAGTCATGTCCAGGAAGCGCCTCTACAAGCTTGACGAAGTCAGGCACGTGTTGATCGAGAGCGATGTCCTGACCAGCGCTAAGAGCAAGTGGTTGGTGCGCTTGCTCTACACTTTTCAGAATGATAGCAGCATCTACCTCGCGATGGAGTATGTGGCTGGAGGCGACTTCCGGACACTGCTGAACAATACCAGTGTTCTGCACAACCGCCACGCCCGCTTATACATCTCCGAAATGTTCTTGTGTGTGGATGCGCTGCATACTCTGGACTGCATTCATCGCGACCTGAAGCCGGAGAACTTCCTCATCGACAACACTGGACTCGTCAAGCTTACTGACTTTGGCCTTGCTGCTGGCTTCCTCGCACCCGCCAAGATCGAGAGCATGCACATCAAGCTTTCGTTAGTTGGGGAGATACTCGAAGATTCCGTGCCGTTCGGTCGCGTAACCATGAACCACGCATGCACATCAAGCTTTCGTTAGTTGGGGAGATACTCGAAGATTCCGTGCCGTTCGGTCGCGTAACCATGAACCAGCGCTTGCTTAAGGAGCGTCGCGAGGCATTACCGATCACTGCGGGAGCGCGATGTTAACCACGCCAAGTCCATTGCCGGCTCACCGGATTACATGGCTCCGGAAGTGCTCGAGGGCGAAGAGTACGACTTCAAAGTCGACTACTGGACTCTCGGATGCATGCTCTTCGAAGCACTAGCCGGCTACCCACCATTCGCCGGCGCAACGGTGGACGAGACGTGGCAGAACCTCAAGCGCTGGCAGTCCGTCTTGCGCAAGCCGGAGTACGAGGATCCTGACTATTTCCTCTCTCGCCGGACCTGGAACCTCATCACCCGCCTCATCGCACCGAAGCACAGCCGTCTGCGCGGCATCAAGGCTGTGCAGAGTCACGAGTGTTTCCGCGAGGTTGGCTGGGAGGGGATCAAGCAGGAGCGTGCACCGTTTGTGCCGGAGCTGGATTCCGAGACGGATGCCTGGTACTTTGATGACTTTGGAAGTGAGAAGGATATGGCGAGGTACAAGGAATTTCTAGAAAAGCTGGAGCCGTTGGAGAAGATGGCAGATCGGACGGTAAGATGGAGAGGGCTTTGTTTGTTGGGTTTACTTTCAAGTGAGTAGTCTGAGTGGCAGAGTGAGATGCGGCAGTTATGCGAATTGGCCCGGAAGGGCGTCCAGGTGGTATGTTTGACGGCCACGTTGCCGCCCCAGAAGCAGGCGTTGATGTTGGCCGCGTATGATTTGGCAGCCGCCGAGACGTGCGTGTTGCGCGAGAGCACGACCCGGCCCAATATTGCATACCGGGTAGAGGAGTACGAGCGGGAGAAGGAGGTCGAGGCCGTGCAAGTGATGGTGGCGCAGAAGAAGACGCAGTACCCCGATGGGCAGATCATCGTATATTGCCGGTCGATCCAGCAGACGAAGGAGTCCGCCCAGCATTTGGGTTGTCCAGCATTTTATCGCAGCATCGGTACCGACGCAGAGAAGGATGCGATATTAGCCCCATTGCGGGGGGCCAGGAGCAGGTGTTCACGTCCACGACTGAGTTGGAGGCAGGGATCGGCGTCCGGGTGATCATGCATATGGGTATCGTGGACAGTTTGGACGATTATGAGCAGCAGGGTGGGCGCGCGGGCCGGGATGGAAGGAAGGCGAGCCAGGCGATCATATCGGGGAAGACATGGATCGATGCACAGGGACGGAAGAAGGTCAAGCACGGGTGGAAGGTGGAGGCGGAGATGAAAACGTTCATGAAGGATGACTTATGCCAGCGGGTGGTATTGGATGCGTATATGGACGGGCGTGGCGATCCGGCGTCGGATCCACGCGAGGTGCGGAAGACGTGCGAGCCCGGGGCGCAGCGGTGCAACGTGTGTCGTGGCCGGGGAATGAAGCGTGCTCGCGTCGTGTTCCCTGAGGACATCGAGGCCAAGGCCAAGGCGGAAGCGAGGCAAGGCGTGCGGCCGGCGGAGAGACAGCGAGTCGAAGCGGACGCCCGGGCCGTCGAGGAGGGGGAGGAGGAGGAGGAAGAGGATCGGACGGTCGCAGCCGAATTACAGGCCATGGACGAGCAGGCCCAGCAGCAGCAGGCGCAGGAGCAAGCCGCGGTGAGGAGGAGACAGCACGAGTGCGAGCGGGAGCACGGGGCTTTCGAGCGAGAGCGGCAGCAGTTTGCCGCCATCGAGGACCGCCAACGGTCCGAGCGAATCGAGCACGGCAGCGTGTGCGAGCGGTTACACGCATGTTTCGAGAAGTGGAAGCATGGGTGTAGCATTTGTCGCATCCGCGGGGGCGCTGGGGGTGTGCAGCATGGTTGGCGCATGTGTGTGGCCGTGGCGGAGGACCGAGCAGTGGCCGAAGTGATTTGGGACCGGTTGGCATCCGTGCGGTGGTCAGGGATCGGAGGATGTTGTGGGCAGTGTTGGGCGCCGCAGAGCATTTGCCATTCGTACCGCGCCATCGACACGGGCGGACGGGCCCGATTTGCCAAAGGTGGCGGGGCGTGTCAGTATCGGGGCGTGTTGCGCGAAGCGGCGGCGGTGATGATGGCCGTGCAGAGTGACGAGATCGCGAGTGGATGCAGCATGAGGCCGGCTCCGATCGGAGCGCGCATGCAGGCGAGAAGAGCGGGTTGAAATGGGTCACGCAGCCAGGGTTGCAGCCGTGGTTAGGGAGCACGATCGCCGTGGGAGAAGTGCAGATGAGCGGATTATGTGCGGTGTTTCGTCGATTCGCAGCCGTCCGCATTCCCGCCCCGACGGTCCACCAGGGGTCGAAGGAGAGAGCATGGCCGTCGTCGCCCCCGCACATCGCCATCGGCAGCACCCCGAGGGACGAATCGCGCATTCCATTCCCCGAACGCCCGTCCGCACATGCCGGCATGGCCACGTCATCATCCCCGTTCCACACCCCCAGACCCGCATCGTCCACCATGACGGAGACGCCCTGTTTGTCATCGCGGACCGCCCGGGTTCCGCCATGGTGCAGCACCCCGTTCCGGGACCCGTCGTTCCTCACGCCGACGTCCATGGGCAGCGCACCATGTGCGGTCGCGGGCGTCATGTCCACGTCCGTAGACGATTGCAGAGGCAGTTGACAGCATGGAGGGATGGATGTTCGATTTGCATGGTTCGGCAGCGTTCGCGCGGTTGGCCACACCGACGGCAGGAATGTCCATTTGAGGCGACCGAGCGCGAGCAGACGCAGCAGCATCGGCAGTGGTTAGAGAGTATCCCGTTCCAGGCATTCTCGCGATGCAACCGTTGTTGGGCGCTGCACGCAGTATGCGATTCATGGCGCGATGTCAGCCGCGATGGACAGGCGCGCTGGACACGCGCGATTCCAACGGCAGGCGGTTGGGTGGCAGTGTCAGTTTGCCGGGGTGTTAGCGGACGGGTCGCGGGGCAGTTTGCGATTGAGGGCAACTGTATGTACGAGTTGATTCGGGAGGAGTTACGAAGCACGCGTGTGCGCGGGGAAGATGATCGGGTGGAGGGTGCGATCGTGTTACAGTGTTTGGGGCAGAAGGTCCTGGTTGAGGGTATGGAGATGAGTGGGTTGTGCCAGGTTCGTATGTTTGCGCAGGGGAGGTTGACGATGTAGGGGTAGGTTGGTGTCGTAGAACGAGTGCAGGTATGGGCGGTGTAGGGTCGAAAGAGAAGGAAGTAGAGTCGGCATCATGGAAAGGAAAGAGAGTGGAGTAGAGCCGGCATCATGGAAGGGAAAGAGAGGAGAGTAGAGTCGCCCTTAGTGGAAAGGAAAGAGAGAGGAGAGGAGAGGAGGATGCATGTATAGAAAGAGAAGAGAGAGGAAAGAGTTAGATAGTTATAGGGTAAGAAGAGACAGAAGTAGACAGAGATAGATATAGAGAGAAGAGTGAAGTTTAAGAAGGTTAAGGTTACCCTCATTTAACTCATCTTCCCAACCTCTGCCTCGGACAACCGTCTGGACCGCGAAAACTAACACGCTTTATGAGTAGATGTGTCACTGCGAGCCAGAAGTGTAGAACAAGAAGACAGTCCGAGAGATCCTGCAGAAGAAGGGTCAGAATAGCTTCTTGATGGAAAGGCTACAATGGGTTGGATGGATGATACGTGGAAACCGAGGGCCCACCTCCCGAACTGCCCGAAGCTCCCACGACGTTTCGACTAGACAGGCTCACCGCGGCGTGGACGAATACCAGCGGCTCCTGTATTGGCAGCGAAAAATCGTCGTCGAGAGACGCTCTTCTAACCAGAGCGCGTCCGTGAGTGCATTCACCGTATCTCACGGACCAGTTCTCCGAGGCATTTCATAGGCACCTGCGAGATTCGTTTCCAACGCTTCGTGTGAGACTATAACTGGGAGCGCGTCATTGATTACATCGATAAAGCAGTGGCTGCTGTGCTCAATCGTGAGAGTAACACAGCGAAAGTTTGTGCGACAGGGGCAACTTTCGCATTTCTGGAGCCAAGTTAGTATGTCGTGCATGTTGACGCGTATCGGCGAGTAGGCTGTCGAGTAGCTCATCTTGTAAGTCCAAGTACTATGTCCAAGTCGGGGGAGAGCTGGTGTACGATGTTGACCGCTATCAGCTGTTTCAAGTCACGCGCTTAGGTAAATATCCTCGATATCGCGCACAGAAGAGGGAGACGTTGTACATATTGGCCTACGCACACGAGCCTTGGGTAGCATAAGCGTCGAGGCGGCCTCCTGGGCGCTGCGATATCTTCACCGCTCGGCGTGGCTGGCATTAAGGTGTCATTATCGTCAGAAGACATGTTCAGCTGTAAGAGTTTGCTCGTCGCTTTCCAATGACCTCGTCGGATTGATGTGCTTGTCAGCGAAATGGTTAGGTTAAACCATGGATGTGTCGTACGCGCTGGTTGCCTCGCTGCTCGCTCACCCAAGCCTAAGCCTCATCTTAGGGTCAGCGAGGCAACGAAGCGCATGTGGTACACTGTTATAGAGCAATCATGAAGTGTTGATCGATCTCTGTATGGAACGCACATGAGCTATATTTGGTCAGACCCAGAGCAGCTCGTTGCCCATATAGTAGGCGTGCATTCATTTTCGGCGTTTCCAGACAAATTCATCATCACCGACGTACGCAACTTGAAACCTTTGCGCCGACTGTCAATTCTGTGGTACCTGCAGAGCTCATAAGTTTGATCCCTGGATGGGAGCATATCTCGTGCAGTATCCGCTTTGGCCATGCCCGTAGGATCCCGCACAGACGATGACATCTACACTCTGGACGGCGTCATACCAGCCCGTACGGGGATTTCCTGTCAGACGCCCTTTCACCCTGCATACGCATGTACGCAAAGGACCGTGCCTATGAGATCCGCGCACGGCGGGCAGCTCCATCACGAAGCTCAGCTCTACAAGGAAGACTCTCGCGCGGACTGTGATACGATGCTCCTTGCGTGACTGTCCTTAGCGACGGTCCAGTAATTGTCGCCTGGCAAATCACCGACACACGAACAGCTCTCTTGTCTGTTGCTATGTGGCTGCACCATCATCACGACCATCACAAACATCGGCAGCTACGCGGTTCGACGTGAATTGATGTCCTTGCCAGTGCCAGACCTCAACGCCGGGACGAACGTGCTCTCAAGCATACTCGTCGCCTTTTCGCCTCTGACACTGATTACATCCGTATGAAGAGTAGACTGGCACCGCATCACTAGAGGCCAAAAGCCGAGATCTTCTCCTGCAGCTTCTTCGCAATCTTCGACAGCAGCTCCTCAGCTCGAGCTACGGCCTCCTTGCACGCTATAGATTCCTCTTCCGTACGTTCTGCTTTCTCCTGTGCCCGTTTGCATTGCTGGCCAAGATCGGACGCTTGCGCTTCCGCCTCTGCAACCTATCTACGCAGTCTTTGCACTTCTCCATCCATTTGCATCATCCTTGTTGCGTACTCGCGCTTTGCAACCTCAGACACCTTTTGTTCGTTCTCAGCAACTTCTAGCCGTGCTCTTTGATCCGATAGTCGCACCGTAATCTTCCTACTTTCTCCGTTGAGTTCTCGTGGTTGCACGACCAGAGCACCTAGCGCCATTACGCCGCGATGGGGCCCATCTAGTTCGGCTGGATCCTTCTGGCTCTGACGGTTTCCGGTCGCTCGCAAGCGCTGCAATACACTCGCAGTGGGCTCGAACGGCGGGACTTGTGTTTCGTTCATTCCACGGTCCGGAATTTGCATCGTGCCTGCCAACCCGTCATCTGCGTTTGCTTCGCGTACCGTCCGCTGTGTGCCTGTCGGAGTCGATGGGTCAAGCTGCATGCGCGGGGTAGCATTGGACGTCTCGGACTGTACAAGGTGAAACGAGCCGGTCGTTCGCCTGTCTTCGGGTAGGATGTACTCGAAAGATGGCCCCCCGTCGGGCCCCGTCGCTCGCCGTCTACATATCTCGTTCCTTTGCAAGAGCTCCCCCAGAACCCGACGAACTTTGGACTTGATACTGTTGTATTTTCCCTCCTCTATCATCGCGGCTTCATCTCTGAGAACCGCTCAAGCGACATCCTCTGGCGAATGGCCAGGGTAGTCGGACGGGAGAGCATCTTTGACGAGACTCTGCAACTCTGCTCTTATGGACAGAAGCGCTGCAGAGTCTGAGGCCGTTGGCTGCCCACCAGTCGTCGTTGCATTGACAGTGATCACACTTGGTAACAAGGTCTCAAGAATGCCGCGTGACGATGGTACCGAACCGGAGGAAGCTTGAGTGGTTGACCTACAACGCTTTACGGATCAATGGACTCAACCTGCGTGTCCTTTGACGCGTCACTCGTCCCAACACAAACGCCGCAGTGCTTAAGACCTCGAGGACCAGCTTCTGCAGGCGGGAGTAGCCGAAAAGCGCAACGAGACACTCACGCAAGACCCTCGATCGGCTCTGCAAGATATTGCTTTGACTGCTCTTTTGATGTGACGTCGCGGAGGTGTTGGCCGGAAGGGGCACGAGATGAGGGTTTGAGGGCGCTGAAGAAGGAGCGATATTGCTGTTGCCAATCAGCTAGCCCCATCAAAGTCAAAGAAGAACGGACACAAGTTTTGATAAGAGAAGTGTTCTTGTTCGACTTGTCTCATCAACTCGGTGTTTTTGGCCACGGCGTCAAGCGGAAATATTCGTGTGGCGTGAAACTGAGTGAGATCGCCGTCGTGCGGTCCCGTGTAATTTGCGGACGAAGTGCCGATGTCGTCCGTGCTGAATCGCTTGTTGTCGATTAATACTGTCCTCCCGTTCCATAAACCCCTTCCCTCGGCTTTGGTGGTGTACCGGATGGCCATCCATAGGTCCGCTGCTTGTGGTTGCGGTCCATGTCACTGACAATACCACCAAAACTGCGTGACGTCATGAGACCCTTCATCATCTCGTCCACGCCGCGTGCAATGGTAAGTGCTTGCTGATGGGCCTCGTATCCTGAAATCCCCTGGACGATGTAGGCGCGGATGGACTGCTGCCGCGACTGGTATGTCTGATACACGACCTGTGCTCGCCCAACGGTGATGATGGCGGAGGAACTGGGCCTACAGTTGATCACGGGCATCCATCCGCCCCTCTGCACACTATAGAATTGCTGCAAGTTCTCAAGGACACCGCTACCATGCCAAGGCGTCTCCCCTTTGTCGTAAACTCACTCTTCGAGGCAGCCCTTGTGATTGGTCTCGCGCACTTTGGCGATCTGAACCAGGTGCTCCCGCTCAAGCACTCGCTAGACACTGCGTACGAACTTCTCAGTCAATACACACAAGATGCTATCGCACAGCGTGCTGTCAGCATAGTCGGCTACGTGCGTGAAGCATGCACCATATACCTGGATCGATGCTCGAAGGACGATATGGAGTACTACAGCCTAGCTATTGGACGAATGTTCGGCCAGATTCACTGTCAGCCGTCTGGTGCCTCCACACGAGCACAGACGCCTACGAGCGGCAACACTGCTGTTTTGGACGTAGCTCCTGGTAGCGTCCTAGGGGAGGAGTTGGTTCGCAACGGGAGAGCCATTGCGACTAAGGACATGAACAGGACATGCGCTTTTGACGACGTCGGCGGTTTCTTGGATGCTGCAATATCCTTTGCAAACTTCACGCCGCAGACACTACACTTTGATATGTACGACGAGCACACGTCGTTATTCTCTACGATTGGTAATACCTACATTTAGGGAGCTCGACTGACCTCTGGCTAGGTCTGGACATTAGACCCATCTCCGGGCTTGGCCACAATTCTTGTGAGAAACGACTTTCGCATGCAGGAGAAGACTTTTGGGTGATGAATGCGAGTTCTCGTTCCAAGGCCCCTCGTAGTTGGGTTGCTGCCATGCTGATGGCATGAGTAAGCTCATGCTAGCGAGGCGAAGGTGGCGGAAGTCGCAAGTCCAATTTCCAGCATACATCAGCAACACACTACTCTAAAAGGAGCATCGCTTCCAAGCGCAGGGTGTTGGTACATTTGATGTCATTCCAGCCAAATCGAGACTGAAGTATGGACACCTAGTCAAGCTGCTCGTACAGGTGTTGTAGGTGGAAGCTACTAGCCATGTACGATACGCGAAGCAAACGTACGGAGAGACATTTTGATCGACCGGTTCTTGGCTAAGCAGAATCAATACGTTGCCAGTAACACCTAGACCTGAAGTGTACCTCGACGCTACCACAGGCGCTCCTTCAGGGCGTAGAATTGGTTGACGTCATGCAGTCTCATACTATAGATCACAATAAGACAACGGAAGCAAACGTGGACAGTGTGCTGTCGCCGAGAGCGCGAATCTTGTCTGTGCATATACAAGAGGAGTTATAGTGAGAAGCAAGTTTGGGGTCACAATGTCTAGTCTGCAGCAGCGCTATCTGATCTCTCCGAGCTCTTACATAGGGTACTGGACAGTCGGGGACAAGACCATGCAGGACTGGATTTTACGTCAGTCGACGGGGCAAACGGAGCGCGTATTCACCGCAAAGAATGCATTGGGAGTCGGGATCGATGCTCCGCCGACCCGGGTCGTCATTCACGTTAGGATTTGTTCGCAGATGAAGCGGTACAGCCAGGAGAGCGGAAGGGCAGGGCGAGACGGCGCAGCCAGAGAGGCGATCATGTTACGGCCGAGTGGACAGATCGGGGCGGGCGAGTGCAGAAGGAGCGCGATTGGAAGGTGGAGAAGGCGATGCAGGAATATTTGCGCGGGACGCGGTGTCGGCGAGTAGCATTGAATTCACACATTGACGGTCGCATCGGACAATTGGGGTGCGAGATGGGCGAGGAACGTTGCGACGTGTGTCGTGGCGAGCGGAGTGGCTAGAGCGGTGACCGAGTCGTTGTACGCAATCCGGCCGGCGTAGGTTTAGAGGAACCCGGCGAGGATATCGAGGAGGTTTTCGTGGAAAGCCAGAGCAATATCGTATTGCATCATAGGCTTCGGTGGCCTTCTTCTGGCTCGGTGGCACCACAGAGCTGATTAGACACATGGGGGGCTCGCGTCCGCGGAAGCAGAGACTGCTGCGGCTGTTCGTTAAGGAGCGGGAAGGTGTTCAGGTCGCTTTAGCAGCGTAAAGCAGCTTGTCTGACGCTTCGTTTGGCAGGGACGCTTCCATAAATGATCTCACCATCAACATGGCAGCGTATATCGTGAAAAACGACCAGACTTTTGGAAGACCACGGGTCAGATGAGGTAATGACGTGGTATTATGGGTAAACAGGGCTGTTATACCACACGAACGCAAAATCCCGAAAGCACTGGGGAGCGCAAGCCGAATCTCGACACAGAGCAGTATCGAGGCAAGCCGCGGTCGCGCAAGTTCAGTCAACCGCCGCACGAGTCTTTGCGAAGTGCCAAGGATCAGCATCATGGCGCTGTGTACAAACTTGGCTTTCCTAGCCTCTTGCTCGTCACATTCCGCAGCTAATTTGACCGTGACCGTTCCATGCTGCTCTGCGAGGTTGCGATATCCGTAAGTGCTGTGACAGTTGTCTTAGAGACTGCGAGGAAGTATTATGCTCTATTCACCCAGCCAGGATGGAATGTGCACGCGTGTGCTGCTTAATTCTGAGCATACGTGTCGCATGAGGCACGGCAGGTCGGAATTTCAGCTCCTATGTCTTTTACGCCCCCGGTGCTCTTCATCACCAGTAGCGCAAGGCAAGTATGTCATAGAAGGCGACAAAAAGTCCGGGGAGCGTGACGGACGAGGGTGCCGCTTTACCACGCTAGCAGACTCGTTGTCAGTCCAAGGGGACAGCTCATGCAGCTGAATGATTCCCTCGCTTTCTTCGCTCCCGGATCTCCGCAGCCCGGCTACGGCAGAATCTTGACTGCCACCATCAGAGTATGAAAGGGTTGTCCTTCTTTTCCCTCTCTTGCCCGTGCTGTACGCATGGGACTCCGCGTCGTCTGCATACCTACCCCTACAGTCTCCACCCATTTTCATCTGATCGACGTCTTGCGTGCTTCGCTGGCGCTTCGTCGGGCTAGCGCTGCGCCCGCGCCCTTGATCGACAGTAAAGATATGACGCTCCGCTTGCCTGTACATCCTGACCTCATATTCATCCGTATCCTGTTGGTACACAGCGAGACGCCGAGGTGGACCGGTATGCAAAAAGCCCTGCAGCTTGGGAAATAGGTCCCAGGCGAAGCGCGCAAAAAAATACTTCGGCGCTCGGTTCTGCAGAGCAAGCAGGGGCCGGTTGTGCCAGTGGGTGTACAGTTCTTCGTGCTCGTTCAACACATGTGTGTACCATCCCACAGTATCTTGTGCCGGCCCACCTGTTGCCTGGGCTGTCTCCGCCGCCGTGGCAATACCTTTAGGCGAAATAGTGAAATAGCCCCCGTCCCACAGCGTGTGAGCATCACAGGTGAGCCGGTTACGGTTCGCCGGCGCATCGGCTACAGAGTCGCCAGAGCGACTGTCGAGCTCGCCGTACTGGTCCATACGATTGGCGCCGAACCATTGCTTTTCCGCCGTTGGCACAATGTGGGCCAACTTGAGTGCAAGTCGACGGCCAGTGATGCGGCATGGTTCAGAGCCAGTAGATAGATGAGCCTGGCTCATCTCGTCCGTGACATCGTACTCGCTGGCTTACCGCCACAGCACGGGAAGGCCTTGGGTATGTGGGAAGCGCCAATTGCGGAAGTTGGGGACGATCGGGTACGGGCAGTCAATGCCGGGAACATGGAAGAAGTAGTCACCTGCCTTGAGTAGGTCCGTATCCTGCTCTATACGTGTAGTGCCGTCACGCGACACCGACAGCCAGCC
Source organism: Teratosphaeriaceae sp. CCFEE 6253 (assembly GCA_033119285.1). Lineage (NCBI taxonomy): Eukaryota > Fungi > Ascomycota > Dothideomycetes > Mycosphaerellales > Teratosphaeriaceae > Teratosphaeriaceae sp. CCFEE 6253. The sequence continues at coordinate 20,227 of JAWDJV010009657.1, forward strand.
ATCAAAGCGGTTGTTGGCGATGATAGCCCCTGCCGCGTGGAATACGGCGTACGGCGTATGATCGCGCTGGCGGCCGTCGTCAGCTGGTAGCATGAGAAGCATTTCTGGGTTGTCGTAGCCAGGATGCCATAGCTTAATGCGCTTGCGCGGTGCCATGTTGCCGTCCTCGGTGCGCTTTGTGGTTTGCCTCTCCAGGATTCAAACCGACCGTGGCATGTGGAGTATTGTGACCAACATAAACAACGTCGTGCGAAACATGCGCTAGTGGCTTGGCACGGCTGATCCTCCGCTTTTGAGCGCGGCGCGGCCTTTGCCCAGCGTATAACGGTTTGACGCCCTCAAGTTCAGTCTCTTCGCAATGATGGACATCAAGGAGGATATCAGGTACCTGCTGCATGTACGCTCACAAATGAATGGTCTCGGGAGAGTTCCACTTCTCGCTTCAATGAGTTGAACACGATCTAGACTGGCTGGCCAGGGCGTTGAGGTCCGGGAGCGCGCAGGGGAAGACTCTGGGGTTGTTGCAGATATATGAGGAGCTCGGTGATGGACGCATGGGTGGCGTGGGAGTGCAGTTCCCGGCGAAGCTGAGTGGGCTGCCGGTGCTGGTTTTGGGGCTTACCAAGAACGTGAGTCTACCGCGCAGTTACTTACCAGACGAGACGCATGGAAGTCCGCCCAAATACCCACGGACTCCGCTCCGCGGCGCTCCAGCTCTTTAGCACGCTCCCGCTTTCGCTGCCCACGCAGTTCAACTACCCACGCTTCTATTCCCGGCACGACATGGCCGACGACGCCGGCGAGCCCGAAGTCGCTGTGGGTGCCATCGTCGTGCCGGCCGCGCAAGACCTCTCCTCTGGCAACATCGTTGCCATATGGCTTGTAGTTGCTCGATCACGGGCAGATCCAGTTCTTATGGCTGGCCGTGACGCGGTCCCGGCCCTCATTGCCGACGTGTTTGGCACAGACGACAAGAATCCACTCAATCAAGGAAAAACGACACTGCCGCTGCTGGACCCGGATATGAACGAAAGAGTGAGGGCTGTAGTGGAGAAGACCGCGGACTATAGATGCTTAAGGGTGGGGAGTATTGCGCGGCCACCGATGTTTTTGTAAGGGAGGATGGGGAGCCGGGTCTGAGATTGTGGGCGCAGACTAGAAGGTTTTGTCTTAGGGTGTGTGGCAGTGAGTGGAGTGCGGAAAGAGCGTGGGGTGGGTAGAGTAGACCACAGAAGCTACAATGAGTGTTTGTTACTTCACTCAGGTCAGTCAAATTTGCCTGCCTGAAGGTCGAGTCTGCGAGCAACTAATGCGGATGATTCGAAAATGTACGTTCGGAGGGCTGACAGCCATCGCCAGCTATTGTACCATTTCCTTCTCATCGATCTGCACAGTCGGCGTCCACGTCTGCTTCCTCCACACTAAACGCTCGTCCACACTCTCGTGGCCCACCTCAAACTTCCGATCATGTTCCATCAACTCCTTCATGGTATCCAGCGTCTGCACTCTCAGCACACCATACAGCTTCCCGTCTTCCTCCGCACGCCAGGTTATCGCCGGGACAACGTGGCAGGTCGTACAACCAAGGACCTCGGCTGTGCCGGTGCCCATCCGATAGCGAGATGTGTCTTGCGGGCGCTTGGTGGTGATAGTGACTTCGCCCGCAGAGTCGGAGGTGTGCGATGGTGAGCCCTGCATACCACACCATCCGCATTGACAGGAGCGGGAGCCAAGCTCGGCCGGCCCTTTGGAGGTGTCGAACGCGGTACGTATGTTGCCACGATGACAGCTGCCGCGGTGAAGCTGCATACGGATGGTGGACGACGACAGCTTCCTCGAAAGCAGCAATCAGTGCCCGGCTCTAGACCGTATGGCAGAACTCTGCCCGACTGCTGAGCGGACGGAAACGAGCGTTGATATGGCAAGCATGATGTCCAGACTGTTGGTGTTGCTCTTGCTCAATTGTCCGGTATTAAGCGCATAATATAGTGGGAAGAGGATTTGGCTCAGCCCTACCAATGCATAAGCCTAAGGGCAAGACCAGCGCCAATCTGGCACCGTTCTTCTGTCACCCGTGGAGTCTGACATCTTCGCAGCTCGCATTCGTGCCTTGCTAACCGAGTAGTCCATAGCGAGCGAGTCTCTACCAATCTTCACGACGTTACGGTGAGCCCATCTAAAGATCACTGGATCATGACTCCCCTGAAGTATGGCGTCTGATGTTCTGTATGAACATGGCTCCTACTAATGCGTGCTACAAGGCTGCATGGTCTCTGGATGACTGACATGAAGCTTGCGCATGAAGATTGACCAAGCTCGACGACTCCAGCCGGCACTGACGAATTGCTGAAGACTATTAGCCCGCCAACTAGCACAGAGAGCAAGCGGTCCGCCCAGCGGTCTTTCCGATCGCTGGCGACTAGAACGTGACATGAGGCTGGTTCGGAAGCTCTTCGGATCGCCACGGCAACCCAAGCGTAGCGGTACTGACGAGGAGGACGGGCTGTAGGAATCAGTCCGTGGCTCTCGACCCGCTAGTGGCTGGCTCCTGCATGGCATAGAGCAGCCCTCTGGCGACGGCAGCATACAAACTCCTAATACAGAGCACGACACGATTTATCTCGCCAGCAAAGTGCTTCACTACGTTGGCACAATCCAGCCTACTCCAAGTATTATGAACAGCGTCGAGCACAAGGACAGCTTGGGGCCGAAAGTCGACGCCAAGAATACGAGAATAGGGACTGGAAGGGCGGGGAATGGGCACGCCGACGCTATACGCTGCATTACGGAGAAATCATCTTGTGAGAGCTTCCTACAAAGGGTGCCTTCTTATATGGTTACGACCAAAAGAACTGGGCGATCTACTCTCGGACCGAAGTCGCTGCTTGCGTGGGAGAGCTTGGCGTGCGTTGCAAAGCTCGATACCGCTCTAGCTTACTGGAAGATCACTGTCAAGTTGTTACGGTCACACCAAATCTACTCGAGCAAGCTATGTAGTACTTCACAGCCAACATAACGCAAGGGAGGGAGGCTGAAATATCGGAAGCGAGCATAGACGTTGCAATTGGCGGGGCATTGCCATCAGAAGTTCCCCAGATGAGACAAAGTTACTTTGGTCCAACATGCCGAATGACAGCGCTGCTGAGCTTCGTGCAGGGCCCAGATCAGAGTTTCCATCACCCGACATCGAAGGAGCCGACTGGTTATTTCTCATCCATATCGTAGCAGTTATGAGACTCTATGCTGTACTGGTCTATCTTCTGTCTCAGAATGGTGAAGTACTGGCTGTACGAAGCCTGTGAGTCAGCCTTGCGCCTTGCAAGGTCGATGGTGTTGAGGTATCTGCTGTCCAGAATATTCTTATGTCTGGCGCTAAAGAGCCTGTCTTCCCTTGAAACCGCTTGCTGAGGGTGCTCCTGTTGACATTGAATCTTCT
>JAWDJV010009658.1:0-23635 GCA_033119285.1 Teratosphaeriaceae sp. CCFEE 6253
TTACTGCCAGTAACACTCAGATTGTCCTCTGCCAACAGAACAGAGACGTATAGTAGTGCAACTACGGTCCACTGGTCCTCGTGCTCGGCCAGCTGTTTCTTGATGTCCGTCTCGGCGAGCAGTCGTGACACATGCATTGCTACTCTGAGAGCCTGCGACAATCCATCGGAATCTATCTGTACCTGCGTCGACTCCGTGGCGCTCGACGTCTGCACTAGGTGGGTTGCCCCACCTAGAGGGCTGAGTATGGCGAGTGACGGCTTCGGTGGCCGTACTGCTGCAAGCAGGGATGAATTCCATACGTCCAGACTCGGTAAGGCCAGGGCGATGTCCGGAACACTGTGTTCCTCGCCAACGATCCTGTCCGTCAAGTCTCGCAAAGCGTCCATGGACAGCGATCTTGAGGAGACAGACTCCAAGTTCTGCAGGATGACGTTGAACCTGGCTCCAGTGCTTGCTTGACGATCGTCTGAAGCAGAGAGGCGCGACAAAAGGTACGTGGCGTCTTTCACTATGCTTTCGTCTTCGTGCTGCTCCAGATTAATAAGGCTGGGCAGCAGCTGGTCACCTCCGGGTCGTGTCGCCATATCCTGAAGCGTTGCTCCATCAAACTCGGTGCAGAAGTGCACGAGATCGCGCAGATCTTGTGTGTCGTGCGTCGAAGCGAGCGCATTCGTCACTGTCAAGACGATTTTGTCGTATGTTGCCTCTGTAAGCACGCCGATGCGCTTGAGCTGCCAAAGCATGCGAGCCTGGACACCAGTCACGCTCGCCATGACGGCATTGTCGACAAATGCTTGTAGCTCACTGCTCGACTTGGCAAGCGCAACAGCTTCACCTGGCGTATTGAGCGGGAGGAGCTCTTGTATCAGCTCACAGACTGCCTCGATGGAGCCGCCCTGGTTCAGAACAGCAGTCAACGCACCTTTCCAGAGGCTTGCGAAGACCTGGTCGGACCGGAGTAAATACAGGCACTGTACCAGACGGCTCGTTGTCGGCGGAGACCAAAAGAGCCATTGGAAGTTGTCCGCAGTGAGGAAGCCTTCTAGCATCTCCCGGAAGTCCAGATTCTGTAGCAGTCGTGTGCCGCCACTTGTGACCTGCTCATGCAGGATCGCGGCAGCCCCGTATGGTTTGCCTTCACGGCTCTTCAAGAGCCTGGTGCACTCTCGGGCTACCATCATGTCCGAAGCGAGGAACACTGCCCCGAGTGTTTCTGGCACACCGGTAGTATACAGTGTGAGCTGCAGTGAAGCCAACCGCGATCCAGCAGATGCCACATTCCCCTGCGACTTCTCGAAATCCTTCGATTGCTGTGGCTGGGACGTCTTAGCCGTGTCGACAACTCGCTCGGCATACTTATGCCATTCCTGCTTCAGCAACGCAGACATTCCCGGGAACTTGAGCACTGGCGCCAGCAGGTGCACGGTCCCTGCTCCATGGATGGCCCAGTCTGCCGTGTCGGGCGACGGGTAAAGGAACTCTTCGACTACTGGCAATGCGCACTCGGCAAGTATCTGATCGCGCAAGTCTTCCGATACTTTGCCGACCAGGATCGAGAGGAGGGTGAAGTATGCCGGCCAGGCAGCTGACGCGCTCAAGCGCTCCTCTCTCCTGGAGACACCGTCTCGTGCCGCAATGAGCAAGTCCTTGACTTCTCCATTCTCGTCCGGCAGGACAGAAGCTGGAATCGCATGGAATAGAGCGGCGGCAGCAACCCAAAAGTCGCGCGATCCTGACCTTGACCCGTGCTTCAGGAACTGCTTGAGACGTGACGCGGCAGACTTCTTGCCGCTGTAGTCATCCGTCCATAGAGTCGGGAGTCTTGCTGACAGCGCATTTAAGGTCTTGACGTAGTCAGTCGCAGAGCCGGTCTGGTCCGAGACAAGGCCTTTGTAGATGTACACAGTGCTGATCAGCTTTCGGTTGGACTCTACCAAGATTGGTTGCTTGACAAGCGACGTCTGCATCAGTCGATGTGTGGACCTCCTGACACCAACGTCGGAGTGGCAGGCAAATTCCCACACTTTGGGCTGGCCAAGCACTTCTGCGTAGAGCTGCTCCTGCTTTGCAATCTCCTCTGGCGGGAGCTGTTCTAGCAGATCGGCCACCACTGCAAGACTCGTCGCCACGACACGTCCGTACGTGGCTGCTGCATCATCCCGGGTTACGGTACGTTCATCACTCAATGTCTGAACAGTCTCGTTGAGGACGGCATCCCTACAGTAGGCCAGTATGACACCGTGAAATGTCTTCTTCAAGCCGAGAACTTTCTCCGTGCTCGCAAAGACGGCCTTGAAAGCATCTGATGCCGCTTTGGCCGCTGCACGGTCATTGTCGTAGCACCCAGCAAGCCAGGGGCCAGCGATCTTCGGCAAGTGCTTAGCCGTCCTCTTGCCAGAGGTAGAGCACACGATCCCATTGGTGACATGAGCGAGCTGTCGAACGCGGCGCGCGCTGTCAATGGAGAGGCGAGGGAACAGATTGACCTACAGATGGCTCGTCACTATCTACCGTGCATGCTACCATACAGAGCAAACGCACCCATGCTCCAAGCACGCCATCCTCAATCTCAACTTCGGGCTGGTTGACATGCGTCTGTATGTCCTCTAGCGCTTTCGCTTTCGTCGTGCTGTCCTTTTTCGAGAGATTCTTGAAGGCTACAACGAGGTTGACATCATTGATAGCTGCGTAATCCGGCGCCTCCTGTACGTAGGACAGGGCTGAGGAATCTGTGGAGGTGAACGCCGAGCTCGAGAAGGCGCCGAATCCGCCAGCGGCCCTGCCGCTACTGGCCTGCGACCTGAACTGCTTCTTGCTGCTCATATTGCCCGATTCCTCACAGCGCGGTGCGTGACTGGTGCCTCAGCACAGGTGGTGGACGAAGAGTCGGCGTCAGGTTCGTTAACCGCAAGGGTTGAAGTCGAACAAGTAGCCTACCTAGAGCATGGTAACGAGAGCAGAATTGCTTGATCTCGAGTGAACGCCCGAACGATGACGGCCATGCACCACGATCTGATCGTGTGAAGTGGCGTCAATGCGGGCCGCAGAGCCTCTTCACGAGTCAAGTTGTGCCGCCGACACTTCGCAGCGAGAGTGACTGCGATATGTCCTCTGACTTATGCCAGGTCGTCGGGATGGCACCAAGGTAATACGCACACGGCGTTCTGGGGACTTTTCACCTCTTGCGCTGCTGGATCGAAACTTCGAGGGCACGGATACTCGTTGACGAGTACTGCCACTCGCGGCAGACCTCACTGACAACATTTCGCCGCGTCCGCCGGCACCATGAAGTTCTACATCGAGGACCTCCCCGTCCTCTTCCCTTATCCCAGGATCTACCCAGAACAGTATGCCTACATGTGCGATCTCAAACGTACCCTGGACGCGGGCGGGCACTGCGTCCTGGAGATGCCATCAGGGACTGGCAAGACTGTCTCTCTGTTGTCCCTCATCGTTGCATATCAACAGTTCTATCCCGAGCACAGGAAACTCATCTACTGCTCGCGTACCATGTCCGAGATCGAGAAGGCATTAGCCGAGCTGAAGGCGCTGATGAAGTACCGAGCCGACCAGCTCGGGGAGGTTGAGGACTTTCGTGGGCTTGGACTCACAAGTCGCAAGAACTTGTGCCTGCATCCTTCCGTCAAGCGCGAGAAGAGTGGCTCGGTGGTCGATGCACGATGTCGAAGCCTTACCGCAGGCTTTGTGAAGGAGCAAAAGGAGCGTGGTGAGGATGTCGACCTGTGCATCTACCACGACAACCTGGATCTGCTTGAACCCCACAACCTCATCCCGCCTGGTGTCTGGACGCTCGATGGCATGCTTCGATACGGGGAAAAGCAGAAGCAGTGTCCCTACTTCACCGCGCGTCGCATGATGCCTTTCTGTAACGTCATCATATACTCGTACCACTACCTACTCGACCCGAAGATTGCCGAGCGAGTCTCGAGGGAGCTATCGAAGGACTGCATTGTGGTGTTCGACGAAGCACATAACATCGACAACGTATGCATCGAGTCACTCAGTATTGACTTGACCGAGGAGTCGCTGCGGAAGGCTGGTCGGGGCGCCGCCAACCTGGAGCGAAAGATCTCCGAAATGAAGGAGACTGATGCCGACAAACTGCAGAGTGAGTATGCCAAGCTTGTGGAGGGTCTTCGAGAAGCGGATCAAGCTCGAGACGAAGAAGCGTTCATGTCAAATCCAGCCTTGCCCGACGATCTGCTGAAAGAGGCTGTACCTGGCAACATCCGCAGAGCCGAGCACTTTACTGCATTCCTCAAGCGCTTCATCGAGTACCTGAAGACACGGATGAAAGTCTTGCATGTCATATCGGAGACGCCTCCTTCGTTCCTCGCACATCTGAAGGAACTGACGTTCATCGAGAAGAAGCCCTTGCGGTTCTGTGCTGAGCGATTGACATCGCTCGTACGCACGCTCGAGCTTTCGAATATCGAAGACTATCAGCCCTTGCAGGAAGTGGCCACTTTTGCCACACTCGTCGCGACATACGAGACTGGATTCCTTCTGATATTGGAGCCATACGAGTCGGACACTGCGACTGTCCCGAATCCGATCCTACACTTCACTTGCTTGGACGCGGCGATCGCCATCAAGCCAGTTTTCGATCGCTTCAGCTCGGTCATCATCACCTCGGGAACCATATCACCGCTGGAGATGTACCCGAAGATGCTAGGCTTCAATTGTGTCGTCCAAGAGTCCTACGCCATGACCCTCGCACGGCGGTCCTTCTTGCCGATGATCGTAACACGCGGCTCTGACCAGTCACAGATCTCGTCAGGCTTCCAGACAAGAGATGATCCGCAGGTAGTGCGCAACTATGGCAACCTTCTCATTGAGATGTCGAAGTTGACGCCGGATGGTATGGTCGTCTTCTTCCCTTCATACCTGTACATGGAACGTGTCATCTCTTCGTGGCAGACCATGGGCATCCTCGACTCGGTCTGGAAGAGCAAGCTCATCTTGGTCGAGACGCCTGACAGTCAGGAGACCTCACTCGCACTAGAGACGTACCGAACCGCATGCAGCAATGGCAGAGGAGCAGTCCTACTGTGCGTCGCTCGTGGTAAGGTCTCCGAGGGGATCGACTTCGACCACCATTACGGCCGCACCGTGCTCTGCATTGGTGTACCGTTCCAATACACCGAGTCCAGGATTCTGAAGGCACGTCTGGAGTTCCTGCGCGAAACGTACCGGATTCGTGAGAACGATTTCCTGTCCTTCGACGCCATGAGGCACTGCGCGCAATGCTTGGGTCGAGTCCTGCGTGGCAAGGACGACTACGGTATCATGGTCATGGCCGATAAGCGGTTCGCAAAGAAGCGCAACCAGCTTCCCAAGTGGATCTCGAGCGCCATGCTGGAGTCCGACTCGCAGATGTCGGTCGATCAGGCGGTAGCTACGTCGAAGAAATTCTTGAAGACGATGAGCAAGCCGTTCCCGGCCAGGATGCAGGACGGCATCAGTACATGGAGCTACGAAGACTTGATGAAGCATCAGCAGAAGCTGGATGCGGAGCGGGAAAGGGAGGTCAAGAATGGAGAGTGGAACGGCGACGAGCATCATATGCATGGCGATCTGGTCATGGCAGAAGCCCAGGCTGACGAGGATGCGATGGGCATTGACGATGATATGGACGCCGCGATGATGGAGCTATGAGTTGAAGAAGGTGCAATGAAATGATTGTATCTTCACAGGAATGGCCGCACCACGTGCGGCGCCATCATAACGTCGATACCCCTACCAGCCACTGAAGATGGAGCACGCAAGATTGCACAATGGCGTCGTGTTTTGATTCTCAAGCTTAGATCATCGTCAAGGTCGACGAGAGGCTCAACATGAACACGTCCTCGGAAGCTGCCGTTGCAGCCGACAGCGACGCCATGACATGTTTCCGATCTGCAATCTATCTGGCACAACACGTATCACCGGCTCATATATCACACTCCAGCGATGCCCCTACATCTGCGACTTCCTGTATACGGCGCGCCACCTTCCGTGGCCAGCGTTTCGTCAAGAGTGAGCGCTTCGAATACCCGGTGTCGCGGCGTCGGTATAACAAGATGGCTTGGCCGCTCTTCGAAACTGGCAAGCAACTCCGCGTGCCATCATTGACCGTACAGTGTACCGTCGTTCATTCTCGATTACAGCCAAGTTGATCTTGCGCGTCCACTCATTCATCATGCTTTCTTCGTCTGCTACTGTGCTTGCGTTGATCGGCGCCGCGACTGCTGAGATCCTTTGGGATGGCCGCTTGAACAACGAGACATCAAGCGCATTCTTGGCAGACTGGTCGTTCTCGAACACGGTAGGACAGTATCAGTACGCAGCTATGCTCCAGCACCTCGCACGACATCCATTGATAGACAAGCAGGTACTACATCCATGGCACTGGCCCGGTGACCGACTACGTCAACCTCGATGCCGACTACAAGAACCCAGCAGACAGCGGCAGCGAGCAAGGCATCCAGATCACCCTCGACTCCACTGCCGTGTGGAATAGTGACAACATGCTCCGCACCGAGCTCATCCCCCAGACCTCCGCACCCATCAACAAGGGCAAGGTCTTCTACCACTTCAGCATCCAGCACACCGCCACCAACCCTCCCTCCGCGTACGAGGAGCACCAGGTCGCATTCTTCGAGAGCCACTTCACCGAGCTTAAGTACGGCCTTATATCCGGCGAGCAGGGTACGTTGGACACGCAGCTGCGATGGGATGTTGGTGGTGTGAGTGAGTGGAATGTGACGTTCGAGGCGGGCGTGTGGCACAACGTGGCCTATGCTATCGACTTTGATGCTGGGACTGTCGGGTTCTACCATTCGACGGGCGGGGACGATCTGAAGCTTACGGTGGAGCCGATGTCCGCTGCGACCTCGTCCAATGGCGCGGATTGGCATCTGGGTGTGCTTCGCCTACCGTCATCGGCTGGTCGGACAGACACAGCGGCCGAGGACTGGCACTTTTCGGGCGTCTACATTGAGAGCGGCGAGATCACGACCGGAGTTTCTGGTCCCGGAGGCGCGGCCGCTGGATCCGGTGCCGCGTCCAGCACGGCGGTCAAGGCCACTTCCTCATCAGCCAAGCCAACGTCCAAGTCCAGCACAAAGGCAATTGTCACTACGCCAAAGCCTACCACGACCAGCGCAGCACCGAACAGCTCGTCTGTGAAGCCTGCCACGACCTCGAAGACTGTCAGCTCCGCACGGTCGACCAGCCGAAGCACAATCCCACCAACGTCTGTTGCAAAGCCCACGACGAGCTCCGCAGCGTCAAACTCCTCCGTGAAACCGGTCAGCACGGTCAAGGTCGCCAGTAGCTCTACTAGCTCGGTCGCCAGCTACACCACGGCATCATCTTCCAGTGCGCTGGTCAAGCCCTCCTCGTCCTCGTCTGTGGTGGTGGCACCGGTCTCTACTCCCAGCACCATTTCCACTACAAAGACTTCATCGACGATCATTGCTCCAACTTCGCAGGCGTCGTCGTCCACTGTGTCGAGCGCAGTGTCGCCGATCAGCACCTCGACCCCGGATGACGATGACTGCTACGTAAATTACATTTACGAGTATGTCTGAAGGATGTTGGCAGGCGGCAAAATGAGATGTGCTACGGCTGCTGCGCAGTGAAGGGAAGCTCTTGAGCTTGCGTAGAGACAGGGCGGGGCCCGTGTTAGCAATGTATATATTCGCTTCTACTATGATCTTGCCAGGCTCTACTGTTCCATTCACACGCTAACCCGCCGTGAATTGGAAGACGGATTTTGACTATTACCTTGGTTCCTATGGCACATCTTCACCTGTAATGCGGATGCGGAAGCGAGGAGGACTGAATGGGCACGAGCCATGTGAGGTGGGCTGACTCGCGGGACATGCTGGCTTCCGCACCAATCTCGAGCACACGACAAGGTACCACGAGGCTCCCATTACTGTACATTACTCAACATGGCGAGCACCGCTGGGAAGCGACCGTTGCCGCCGGGTAGCGACGACCACGACGCAAAGCGCATTCGCTCCAACAACGGCTCCCCGGCACCAGCACCCGCACCAGCAGCCGCGAACGGCGTGTCAGAGATGGAGAGGAAGAAACAAGAGGCTGCCGCACGCATGGCCGCCGTCAAGGCGAAGCTAGCAGCCTCGAGGAATGCATCACAGGCCGTGCCAGCAAATGATCCCACAGCAGCGGCGCCTCCGCCTCCTCGACCGGCAGCCGCAGCACCGGCGAACGATGTCGACGCGAAGAGGCTGGAGGCGAAGCGCAAGATCGACGAGATGAAGGCCAAGATGGCCGCCAAGCGCATAGGTAGTTCTGGCTCCTCCACACCTGCCGCTCCGGCACCGCCAAGCGAAAGGGAGCAGAGGATCGCGGAGGCGCGCGCGAGAGCGCAACAGATCGCCGCGAGGACCACGGCGACAGCAGCTCCCACGCCACCACCCCCACCGCCTCGACAAGATGGTATCAAGGGGGCTCGAGGTGGTCTGGGAATTGGGCTGCACCCGAGCCTCATGGGCGATCTAAGTGCGCCAACTGGAGCGAGGAGCAAAGGGGCCAGAGGCAATCAGCAGCGCGAGACGACACGAATCAACCCGTATCTGGCGGTTGGCGACGATGAGGACAAGATCGAGCAAGATGAAGGCTTTGATCCCACGTTGGGTCCCAGACGGGGCGTGGCAAGGAAGAGCAAGCAGCTGGAGTTCCACCAAAAGGGAAAGTTCATGGCCCAAGCCAATGCTCTGCGTCAACAAGCGAAGCTAGAGGAGATGAAGAAGCGAATAGCGGCCGAAGCACGGAAGACCGAGATTGAGGAGGCTTCAGACAAGGCCTTTCTCGTCCCGGTGCCGCCCGAGGTGGAATGGTGGGACGAAAGCCTCATCGACAAGATCGACACTGAGGACACCATCATCACGGCTCTCGTACAGCACCCGGTCATACTCCAGGCACCACAGGACAAGTTCCTGCCCGCGCCCAAACCCCTCATGCTTACCTCCACGGAGCAGAAGAAGCTCCGCCGCCAGAGACGGATGGCTGATATGAAGGAAGAACAAGCCAAGATTCGTCTCGGCCTCATCGAACCTCCGCCACCCAAAGTCAAGAAGAGCAACATGATGCGTGTCCTCGGCGAGCAAGCCGTCAAGGATCCCACGGCAGTAGAAGCGCGCGTCAACCGCGAAATCGCACAGCGCGCCTCTGACCACGCCAAGGCGAATGCAGACCGCAAATTGACGAAGGAGCAGGAGGCGGAGAAGCTCAAGCGACAGCAGGCCGGTGATGAAGCGAAGGGTCTCCGCATCGTGGTGTTCAAAGTCGATAATCTCAGCTCGGGAAAGCACAGGTACCAGGTGGACGTCAACGCCAAGCAGAACGCTCTGACGGGGACCGTGATCCTGCATCCGGACATGAACCTTGTCATCGTGGAAGGAGGCGCGTACAGCATCGACAAATACAAGAAGCTGATGCTGAACCGCATCAAATGGGCCGAGAACACTCTACCCCTCTCCGCCTCTGCTGGACCCAGCACATTCGCGGGAGCCAACGACGGCACTTCCAAAGGCGAGTCAGGCGAGCGAAACAGGGCGGCGGAGTGGCTGAATCCGCTGGACGAGAATGGAACCCTGAAGGACTTGGGCGATAATAAGTGTCAGCTGGTGTGGGAGGGGCAGGAAGTGCAGAGGTGCTTCAAGAGGTGGATGAGCAGGGCGTGCGAGACGGATGGCGAGGCGAGAGATGTGTTGAGCCGGAGCAAGATGGAGAATATGTGGACGTTGGCGAGGAGTATGAAGGGTTCAGGCTAGGCATAATGGCCCAGCTGAGCTCTCAGCCGAGTGTACATGTAGTCGGTATTGTAAAGATTTGGTTGCGCAGCTGCTGTCTAACGCCAGTATAGACAAGTCACGATGTGTAGTCATTAGCTAATCTGTCAGTGCGCATACAGCCGAATCTACTCAGGTCACGCTCGGATGCTCATGGCCAAGGCTAAACCGCCGCAGACGTTCAGAGAGACTGACACGAGTGAGCCTGCGGTTCATTCCGATGGACCAGAAATTCGTGATGGGCGCGGTGGGATCATGGCTCCAGGTCAGTCCAAGTCAAGCGCTGAACGGCCAGCCGATGCAATTCGCCGTCAACAGCAAGCTGCCCTCGATCTCGGCTTTCTTGGCAATGATTTGCTCGACGTCCCAGTTCGCCCACACGAACTTGCCGCGTAGAAACTTTGCTTCCAGACTGCACAGCCAGACGGCAAAGTGCGATGGCAGCTCCATGGTATCCATGTGCGGTGACTGGAAGTCACCCTTGCGCTGCATCTCCGTGTCGACTGAAGACACACACGTCAATGCCAGCCTTTTCGTTGCAAGACGATGCTCACGACATACCGACGCCCGGGTGCATGCTCACGATGTGCACGTCCGGATTCTCCACGGCCAGGATCTCGAAGATCTTGAGCACGGCAAATTTGCTGGAGGTGTACGAAGAATTGGTCGCCGAGAAGGGGCCGGGGACTTGGATGGAACCTGCGTTCACGCTGACGACCGTGGCGTCTGTGTTGCGGGTCGGAAAGAAGGCTCGTGCTAGGTTGAAGCTGCCTTTGACGTTGATCTGGATTGGATCAGCCAGACTGTAAGGCACGGGGTTAGGGATGGTGACGGGAATGAACCTCGAAGCCCTTCCACCACTCCTCCGCTTCCGCGTCCACGAGAGGTGATGTGGCGGATAAGTACCCAGCGTTCGAGACCAAGACGTCCCAACCGCCAATCTCATCCGCGGCCCTCTGCATGGCGGATTTGTCCGTGACATCCGCAGAATGAGTCGACACCGTGCAACCAGGATGCTTGTCAGTGATCAGCACCTTCGCCTCATCCAATAATGCCTGCCGTCGCCCAATGATGGCGATTGCGGAGGCACCCGCATCAGCGAAGGCCTGTGCAATGCCTCGTCCGATTCCAGCGCCGCCCCCACTCACGACGACAGTCTTGCCCTTCACTGAGAGCTCGGGTCGGCTGGGATCGATGGCTGGGTAAGTCTCATCGTGCCATTCGGAAGTCAGTGAGGGAAAGGGCGGCTTCATGATGAATAGCAATGACGGTGGTGACGGCCAAAGTCAACAAACCCGAGGGATTTTCTCGCACATATAGTCCGTACGGGAGGATTACGGTTCAGCCCCCAGATGTTGGAGACGGGGAAATGCCTATGTCTGGCCGGCGGAGCTGAAAAGGCTCGCATGGATCAATTGCATGAGGCAGAGAAGTCGCATGTTGGTTAGCCTAGGCTCCGAGACCGTCAGATGCTATCCTTCGCCATTCTGTACTGGCAAACGGTGCAGCGGAATGCTGGGTATGCGAGCTCATATACCGGCGCCGTCTCGAGTCTCGGGGAAGCTTGCTTTAGGAGCTTTACACACGGTAATGGGTCGTCTGCTAGATCACGCCGGCCTGCATGCGTGACTGTTCTTGCTGTTGTCAAAGGCAACATCGCTTTTCTCCATGGCACGTTCGACGTCGAACATGTCTTTAGTCTTGGCTTCTCCGTTCGGGCGGGAGATCCCGCGTCCCGATCATCTGGAGCTCCCAGAAACATCACCTTCATAGACAGGCCCACTCATCGACCCGACGTCACACTCGCGCCGCACACCATGTACCGTACCGCCTTCCTGCGCGCGACTCGCACAGCCGTGCAAGCATCGACTCGCGCACCACGGCCCGCCTTCCAAGCCGCTCTTCGCTCCCCCTTCGCTCAACCGAGAATAACTACGCCCGCCGTCTCCCTCTCAGCGATACGGTGTTATGCATCGGCGTCCGGGCTTGGGAAGGACGAAGTGGCAGGGCGCATCATGGATCTCCTGAAGAACTTCGACAAGGTACGCACGGGCGATAGAAGGCGTATGGAGACGGTACTGACAAGCAAGCAGGTGCAGGACCCGTCAAAGGTATGCTAGGAACAGGGCGAGGGACGGGAGACCAGCTTCTGACCGGGAAACAGCTTTCTGCAACATCACACTTCAACAACGACCTTGGACTGGACAGCTTGGACACCGTGGAGGTCGTCATGGCGATTGAGGAGGTTCGTGCGATCACGCGAGCATCCCTCTGCGGCAAACATTGACATGCGCCGCAGGAGTTCAGCATTGAGATCCCCGACAAGGAGGCGGACGCGATCCACAGTGGTGAGCGTTGTCATCGTTGTGGAGGAACTGAGCTGTCCACTGACCGCGATACAGTCAACCAAGCGATCGAGTATATCATGGCCCAGCCCGATGGTAAGGCCCGAAAACCGCAGCTGTCCTTGTATCTTCACTGACACCCTATAGCACACTAGAGAGAACACGGTGCGTGGGAAGGAGTAAGGAGGCCACGGAGACATATGCGGATGTGGCGTGGGTAAATATACTTGTACCATCACCTTGTTCGAAGTCGCCCGGGCTACCTCTCACCTTGCATGACATGATTCTATCAAGTCTCTGCCTACAGTGGCGGCATCTTTCAAACGTGTCTCAAACCTTCATCGCTGCTCCACCGCGCTCACCTCTCATCCCTGGCTCGAACCTGCCACAAGGATAATGTGCCCACTGAGGTTGAGCACACAAAGCCTGCCGGCATGCAGATGCTCTTGCTAGTCTCCCGCTCTCGAGCAGGAGCTGTAGCCCTGGCACCCGGCTGTCGGGCTCTCACCCGTGTAATGAATCGGCAAACTTTGATCATTAAATTATGTTCTGCAGCATCTACTGGTGGTCCGCTAGTCGCGTCCACAATTGACTGCCATACGCGACGAAGTTCTTGCTACACGGTCTTTCAAGACCTCTGCGGGCGCTGCCACATTGGCCGGCTGCGTGATGGTCATTGATTCATGCCATCATCCGCTGGCTGTGGTGTTGGCTACGTCTGCAGATGCCCTTTGTTTGATGCACGACATGTGAGGTTGAGCCTTTTGCATTCGAACACGCGTCCTCCTCCGAGTATCCGTCGCGCATTATCATCTCGCGGTACATTGTCTTGACCAAAAAGCGAACGCTGACCTCAACAGACGCTGCGCACCTCAATAGCCACATCCGCGCATTGTATCCTAGGTCGAACCCAGCCTCGCAGCACCGTTGCCGTATCCACTCGAACACGAGGCTCTATTCCGTCTACTATAAACCGCCAAAAAGTAACAGAGGAACCCAGGAGCAGCCACTGGGCCTCGCACTCTACCAAGGAATGCCTCCCTTACCGCTAGCCCAACCGGCAGCCTTTCGATCACATGGCAGGCGGAACTCGAGGTCCCGAACACCCTAACCACTTCCCTAAAGCTGTTGTTCCGGCGGACCAATAGAGACGCGAGTTACTTGGATCCCAGTAAGTAACCAACTCGATTATAAGGCTACTAGTTGAAAGCCGAAGATGGCCCGCGCAGCGTGTAGTGAGGGTGGGCCGGGAGTGTGGCGTGTGGCGTCAAGAAGTGGTGGCTGTGATGCCACCGGACGATGAGGCAACAGCTTATCAGCTTCGACTTTAGATGAGCACTGCATTGATACAAACCCAGCCGTTCAGGCAAGCACGCCGTACTCCACGCTCATAAACCATCCCTAGCATGCCACCACCCTCAAATGACCCATCGGTAGCTTGCATACCTGCCCGCCGTCTCCGACTTGCGGATGATCTTCACCACCTGGCCCCTCTTCAGCCCCAAGTACTTCGCCATCGGATCATCCATCCGAATGCGCGGGAGCTGCGTCTCCTTCAATCGATACCGCTCCAGCAGCCTCTTCTTGTCCTCCGGACTGAGCAGCGTGTGCTTCGGCACCAGCTCATGCCGGCTGATGTTCACCAGCAGATCCTCCTCCTTGAAGATCTCCATGACGGTCGGCAGGATCGAGGGGATGATCTTGAGCGCGGAGGATGTGGGCGCGGCCTGCGCGATGAAGATGCCGGTGTGGTAGCTCTTCTCGTTCAGCAGCTGCGCGAACGCTTTGAGGTCTTTGATGCCAACGCCTGCGGCCGGGGAGAACTCGACGTGGATGGTGCCGATGTCGGGCTGCGGGTCGGAGTTGCCAGGGCGGGGGAGGGGCGTGTACTTCTTGAGCATCTCGGCGGTGGGACGGGCGTGGAAGGTCATTTGTTGGCGTCGCACGTTGCCCGAATCGTCCACGAATTCGGCTTTGAACTGCGCCAGGGAGACGTTGCACTCCTCTTCCGTGAGCTCATAGCCTCTGTCGTAGCACATCTGTCTGGTCGTCCGTAGAATGCGCCACAGGCGCGATCTGTGACCACAGTCAGGTCGAGCTCTCGCCAAGTCACAGCATGTCTGGCTTACGCTTCGCCGTCGCTCGCCATCTTCTACAAGTGTGCCTGATCGCAGACTGGCCACTGGCTGGACAGTTGTTGCAGTAAAGAGGTCGTCGTTGAAGCTGTACGAAGTCGGTGTTGCAGGTGGAAGAGGCGCATATGAATCGCGAACTTTTGGGAGGTCAGGCTGTCGCGCCTCGGCTCCTTCCGAAGCTTCACATTCACCTCAGCCCTACGAACCATCGACATGGCTACAATACCGAACCTGAACAGCCTACGGACTGGCCGACGGGGCGCGAGATTACGAGGCGGTCGCGGAGGTCGAGCCCTGCCAAACTCCGATGATGGAGCTGCCATCAATGCCGAAGCGGGCCGCGATGCCATCGTTCAACAGACCGACCACGATGCGAGCAGCAGCCGGATGAGCACCGTGGCGCTGGGCTATCTCGAGGACCCGTTCGCAAAGGCCTTCCTTGCTCAGGGTGAGCAGATCACGAGACGATACCCCATCATCCACCGAGGCACATATGTCAGGACGAAGGCCATCGATCACCTGGTCGACCGGTTCCTCCTCGCACAGCCTGAGCAGAGAAAGCAGATTGTCTCGCTTGGTGCTGGCTCAGACACCCGCTTCTTCCGATTGATGTCCAACCGGAATGATTTACCGCCTTCAAAATTGGACTACCACGAGCTAGACTTCGAGGCCAACGTGAACCAAAAGCGTGCAGTCCTGCGTCAGTCAACACAGCTCTCCGAATGCCTGAAGCGCGCAGAACAACATGGCTCTTCCTACCACCTGCACGCGCTGGACTTGCGGGTCTTAACAAACAAATCGCCACCTGCTATCCCCGATCTGGATCCTGAGCTACCGACACTCCTGCTCAGCGAGTGCTGCCTCTGCTACCTACCACCAGACGCAGCCTCAAGCGTCCTACAATACTTCACCATGAACCTCAGGAGCTCACTCGCGCTTGTACTCTACGAACCCGTCAGACCTTTTGACGCCTTCGGCAAGACTATGGTGACCAACCTTGCTTCCCGCGGGATCCACTTGCAGACGCTGAAACGGTACTCGTCGCTCGAGACTCAGCGGCAACGCTTGCGCCTGGCTGGCTTTGCAGGTGGGCAGGGTGCGCGAGATGTGCACCAGCTGTACGAGCACAACGCGTGGGTGCCGCCAGGTGAGCGGGAGCGGATTGAGAAGCTGGAGTGGCTGGATGAAGTGGAGGAGTGGAAGCTGTTGGCGAGTCACTATTGTGTGGCATGGGGCTGGCGCGGTGATGTGTTCAGTGAAGCTTGGAGAGGGATTGAAGGCTCGAAGACAGCCAAGGAAGACGGAGACGAGATTGGGTGAAGGCAGGAAGCGATGCGCAGCGCTGATACTTCTCAATCCACCTTATCGATGCGCGGGAGCTTTCATGTCCATCTTATCGTATTATATATTGACGGGACCGAAGCGCGCTCGAGCTGATCGCGGTCATAGCAGACGATGGACCGCAACGCGCTGGTTCCTGCAGTGATCCCGCCTCTGCCCAGAACCGATATCCTGGCCTCATATGTGACCGACTCTCGCCATGCTTGCCTGTAGCTCGTGCGAATACTGCAAGCGTGCCTGTCGCTCTCCCTCGTCGAACGGCCGACTTCGTACCTGTGCAGCAGCCGATGCCAGGCACTCCGGCGAAAGGCTTACGACGTTGCCATCCTCGTCTTGGGACATACTGTAGCGGTACCGAGGGCCTGAAAGAGTTTGCAAATCCATCGGGCTATCGGCTCGCAGTCGTACCGTTGACCACCGCTGACTGCCCCGCACGGTGGGATCATAGCCGCTCTCAACTGAGGCGATGGAGACTCCATCCTGGGCTGCAAGCTGCGTACCGGCTGTGGAGACCGCCACACTCCGTCGTGCGCCTTCATACTGGGCAAGAGCATGACGCTGTTGCTCGATCTCCATCTCCAGCGCGATGCGATCCCGGTCAGCAGTTGGGTACATGGCGTAGATGTCCCAGGAATCTGACCCCTCGCGCCAAATGCGCATGCGCTCGCGGTGCATCTCGCCTGAGCGTCCTATGTAAAGCTTTGTTGCGTCAGCTTGAGTTCCGCCATATGCTGGTCAACGATACTCACATTGCCGTGCGAATCTAGTCGTCCGCTGAACAGCAGGATCGCGAAGGAGATGCATGAGAGGAGTGCGTAGAAGCAGAGGACCCATGCCGCTGGGATGGTCCATGGCTGATGGTACCACGCTGCTCCGGTCGACACAGGCCGCAAGCTGAAGATGCTCCCGTTGATACCGCTCGTCGATGTTGCGGCGGTCGAAGATCGCGTGGACGTGTGTTCGGCGCCTCCGAGTATCAGGCCTGGAATGCCATCGCCAGAAAGAGAGGAGCCAGTGACAAGCGGTGGGGTCAGGCCATGGGTCGAAATCGGTGTTGGGGCAGGGGCGTAGTACCAATCGGTGGCGGTGAGGGTGGAGCCGTACGTTGGTAGGTTGAGTGCTGATTCAGGAAAGGCAATGCCTTTCGGGTAATGGCCCAGCATGCCAGCGACGATGTTATTCCGAAGATGGAAGATTGCGCTTGGTGATTGCTGAAGTGAAGTGAAGTGAAGTTCGCGCGGTGTCATCATGGAAGGGGCGCGGTTTCGTTTCGCAGAAAGCTTAGCGGGTGGCACTGTGCGTGTGCGAGGAAGGCACGAGCACGGAGGTGAGGTAGGTGCGACCCTACAGTCGGACAATTAGAAGCTGAGACTGGTACGATGCGACTTCAGAGGATGTGGCTCAGGCGAAGACGTACATACGTAGGCTCTGGCGTTCGCTCACCGCACGAGTCCACGCTCGTACCATTCAACCTCGTAGCTCTCCGCCTTTTGCTCCAGGTGGGTATCGTCGTCCTACGAGATCCGATCCCAGGGCAGCGCGAAAGTGCCGACCCAGTCCTCGACCTCTCGCCTAAGCTCCACGATCTCCACGCACTCTTCACCATCCTTCACATACTCCCTGAAGGCATTCACGCTCCTCGGGTTCTTGCGCCCGGCCTTCTGCGCCGCCTCAACGGCCTTGACGTCCAGCATCTTGGTGATGTTAACAGACCGATGCACGATGTCCGCCACCCGTTTGAAGTCTGAGGCTTGAAATCCACGAGTCGTCATTGCTGGGGTGCCCATCCGAATTCCGCCGGGCTTCATAGCTGACAGGTCGCCTGGGACTGTGTTCTTGTTCGCTGCGACGCCGACGAGCTCCAGAACCCGCTCCACTCTTGCGCCGTCCACATCCTTGTTCTTCAAGTCCACCAACACCAAGTGATTGTCCGTGCCGCCACTGACAATGTTGTAGCCGAGCCCACCGCTCTCCTTGCCCTCGCCCAGCCGCGCCGCTAGTGCTTTGGCGTTGTCCATGACCGCCCGCTGGTACTCCTTGAACACCGGCTGCTGCGCCTGATGTAGCGCTACAGCTAGAGCGGTGATGGTGTGATTGTGCGGGCCTCCTTGGTGGCCTGGGAACACCGAAGAGTTGATCGGGCCCTCGAGGTTGTACTTCTCCTCCACGCCCGTCTTCTTATCTATCCGTCGCGTCCCTTTGCGGAAGAAGATCATCGCTCCTCGGGGCCCCCTCAAGCTCTTGTGTGTCGTCGTGGTGACCACGTCACTGTACTCGAACGGCGACGGTATCACACCGGCTGCGACCAAGCCCGAGATGTGTGCCATGTCGCTGAGAAGGTAGCAGTTGCCGACCTTCTCTGTGATCTTCCGGAAGCGATCATAGTCAAGGAGTCGACTGTATGCGCTTGTACCAGCGATGATGATGCGAGGACGGTACAGCATGGCCAGCTCCTCAAGCTTCTCGTAGTCGATCAGGCCCGTCTTCTCGTCCAGCCTGTATGGTAATGTCTCGAAGTACTTGCTGATTGCAGATATCTTCTTCGTAGGTGTCTGGTAGCCATGCGAAAGATGCCCGCCGTGGGGCAGATCCAGGCCCATTATCCGGTCGTGAGCGTTCAGCAGCGCGGAGTAGGCGTATAGATTGGCTGGCGAGCCTGACAGTGGCTGCACGTTGACGCCCCACTTGGCCTCGTCCAAACCAAAGGTCTGGAGCGCTCGTTGCTGGCATAGCCGTTCCGCCTCGTCGATGTGCTCGTTGCCGCCGTAGTATCTCGCGCCGGGATAGCCTTCCGAGTACTTATTCTGCATGACGCTGCCCAGCGCGTCGAGCACCGCCTGGCTCGTGAAGTTCTCCGAGGGTATGAGGTTGATGAAGTGCTTTTGCCGTCGTTTCTCCTGCGCCAGGATCAGAGCCCACTCCCTCATCTACGCCTCTCGCCCACGAGGGTGGTGGCGTACCTTTCGTATGATCTCGAAGACGGCAGGGTCGGCCTCGTCCAAGTGGGAGGCGAGCAGCTACGCGCGAATCAGCACGCTCATCTCACATCGAGATAGACGAACAATGCCGACCTTCTGCTGTGCGTCTGTCGCCAGACTCCGTAGAGCGGCCCATGGCAGTGACTTCTTCGCCGGCGCAAGAGGTCGCTTGCAGGCGCCGCATGTCAGCGAGCTGACCGCCCGAGACGTTGATCGAAAGGATGCCATTGCGCGTAGGGATTTTACGAAGATGTGGCGAATGCCAGTGGTCGGTGATCGACAGCATGGAGAGGCAACTTTACACCCGGTGTGCGAAGTGGGGCTGTACTGTGATCTCACGAGTCAGGGAGGTCTATCAGAAGTACAGGTACTATACGTTAGCCACGGCCGACCACGATCACTGGCGAGAAGCTGAGGACATGCTGGAGCCATCCAGTGGCCCTTCAATCGCTGTTTAACGCTGCATTACATGAACACATCAAATTCAATATGTACTCCTCCCCAGACGCCCTGCGTCCAGCCGAGTAATGTACGTGCAGTGCCCTGCTTCCACTACAACACTTCGCATTTATACCGGGACGATGCCGCGGAGCTTGTTCGCAACATCAGATGCGTACGAAGCAGTGGCGCCAGCAGAACTTAGGTTTCCATCGGCTGGGATCGATCCGGAATTGTACATCCTGGCCGCCTTGTAGAAGCTGCTCGGGTCGTTGCCCCCCGCTTGCTGCAGCAACTGAGCCAGGCCCGAACCAGTCGCAGTCCCCTTTACGCCGTCAGTGATCATCTGGGTGATAGAGGCTGATGGGCAGGGCGTGCTTGCGGTGCCGGGCTTGACGATCGCGCCACCGGCCGCTTGAGCTGTGTTGCAGCTGCCGGTCCCCTCGTGGGTCTGCATGAGACCCGGATTTACAACCGAGTACGAGGTGGACCAGACTCGGACACATCCTACGCTTTCCTGCATGACGATGGCGAGGATGAATCTCGTGTCGACCCCGGCAGATTGCCCGACGCTCTGGATGGCAGACTTCAGTTCGGCGATCTCCTGGGGCGTATTGTTGGGCTGGTTGAACTGGGCGCAAGACTTTTCGAGAGTGGGCATGTTGAGGGTGAACATGGCGTCGAACGAGGCGATCCAGTCGCTCATCGCTGGCCAGCCTTGTGCGGTGCTCCCGTCGCCGGTGTAAGTCTGAGCTTGGCCGCTTGGGGCTGCAGGAGGTGCTGAGGCCGTTGTCGCTACTGAATTTGAGGTAGGAGCAGGCGCAGTGGTAGTCGAAGTAGTGGATGTCGTAGGTGGCGGAGAGACCGATGTCGTGCTCGATATCGTGACAGTCGCATAGGACGTGACGACGATCGTGGTACTCGACGGTAGCGGCGCCGAGGAGGCGGACGTAGTACCGAGATCCGGGATGTTAGATCCGCTGGCCATGTTGCCAGCGTACAGTTGACCGTCTGAGCATACCTGTCCGTCCACAACGGGCAGGAATTGGGGCAACTCCGATGGGTCACAAATAGCGAAGTACGAGGGACCGCTGCAGATGATCGAGCCCGGAGTGCAATCGGAGCGTGCGCTCACAGTAGGTAGGGAGTGATTTGAGGTGAAGGGAAAGGCACCTGCGGAAAGTGCGAAAGCAAGAGCAGCGAGAAGTGCGAAAGCAGACATTTTTGTGCTTGCCTTGGGTACGAGTGTCTCTGTGGTGAGATTGTGCTGATCGTCCCGCGATCAGTGGAGTGGTGAGAGGTGCTGGTATGTTCGTAGCTTCGAGTGTAGGTAGTAAGATGCTGAGATGCGTAAGTCGTTTCGTGTACCATCAAGAGGAGAATCGCACAGCCAGGGGCGGGAAGGTTCCAAGGATATACGTGGTGGCTTTGTAGGCGGCATTGTGTTCGCGAACAACTGGGTGCATTCACAAAGGATGTGTTTGTGTTGCGGCGCTATTGTATGCTGGTGAAGCCTGTGAAGTACAGCCAATGACAAGCACATCCACTCCAGGGTCCTGGAGCCACGGCGGTGAATATCTGTCATCGGCTTCGTTGGCTTGCCACTGCGATCGGCTGTCCTACAAGCGAAGTAAAAAACAACACAGTGATGTTGAGCTCTGGTTGTATTGAAAGCGAGAGGGTGCGGCGTTGTCAGCTCGTGTCATGCCAGAGGTCACTGCCGGCGGTGGCGATACAAGAGAGATATCGAGTAGGGACTCAAATCAGAATGTGCAGCTGCTGCGGAGGCTGGAGTCTGTGCACTTGACCATGCTAGATACGAATCTTGGTCAGCGACTTGGCGAATTGATGAACAATGCTAGATGTCTTGAAAGATGAGAACAAAGCAAATACCACCCTGCGATACGCTCTGCAAGTCGCAGCGCTTGACAAAGACTGTCACGAATGTCGAGGCTGGACTCGGTCGCGCGTACGCCATGCCGGCGCACCAAGGTGATCGCGAAAGCCTCTCCAGGATATTTGACACGTCTGGTCTGAGAAGTGTGGCAATCAAGCTTCGAACCAGGCACGCACTTCCAAAGTCATGCCGCTCCAGATATGTGACAAGGTTGTGGAAACGTGATAAAGCTGCGGATCCTCCTATGAAGTGTCGGAACGCCCTTGGCTGGGCGTGATGTCGCTGTAATCGTCCAAGACCAATGTGCTCGATGCAGACGCACTGGTAGCGTAAGAGTCTGGCATTGCGGACTTTCGTGACGGGCACAAGAAGAGTCGTCTTCTGCCGAGCGGACAGATATCACCCGGTTCGATACGAGTCTATCGTGTGGAGTGGATCGAGGTGGTGGCCATGGAGGCATCGGTCACGTTGCCCAACTGCCCGTGCCAGTCTTGGCACGATGGAGGCGGTCCTCTCGTACATGCGACTTGTGCCCGACAGCAAAAGTAAATGCACACGGGCCGATCTGACCAAGCTTCCCGGGCGCCCAGGGAAGATACGCGCAGTCGCCATGGGCAGGGCAATGAGCAGGTCTGGATCCTGTGATGGCACTACTCGGATGGCCCCCTCGGGCTCGTTGTCCCTGCCCGTGACCGCTCCTTGGCCTCGGCGTCCTCGCTACGGGCTCAATGTTTGCGGCCATAAAGGCACCCGCTCGGACTGGATGTCATGCATGAGACATGGGTGGTAGCTGTGACGAAGTGGAGGTGGTGGAGTAGCGCCATACGCGATGCTGGCGCTGAAGTGTCAACACGGTCTGGCTAGAATCGCCTCCACCACAACTGCTGTTACTGGTCAGCGCAGATGCCTTCGCAGACTGTGCGCTGTCACATGCGTAAATGGACATGGGTTGAATCGGAGGCTCACATACAGGTATGTATGGAGTGTACGAAGTACATGTTGAGTCTCCATGATAAGGGCGGTGCGTTGCGAGCCCTGCAGCGCGAAGTGGAGAACGGGTCGGCGGTCGGTTGCGCTAGCTCGAGCTCTATGACACGCTAGAGACGCGAGACGCGTCTTCCAGATGGCGGGTGCTGCACGCTGCTGCACCGCCGACCCACGACGGCCAGGGAAAGTCGGGAATTAGACGCTGCCAGCGGGGGAGCGTGTCGTCTACTGCAGCGACGTGGGCATTGCTATGCACGTCTGGTCGCCCACGGGGAGGTTAGGGGCCTGCCGGGCTGCCTATGGGCGTGGAGGAGCCGGTCGCGTCGACGGTCTGAGACTGTGACCGCTGCAGCCAGCGTGGGGCAGCGGTTCGCAGTGTGCATTGGAACAGCTCGTTCTCGCGCTGCTGTGCTTCGCCGCTGCTCGTTCACGGCAAAGGACGATCGCGGCGTGAACGTGCTGTTGTGGCCACATCTCCGCAGTGGATGCTGCGTGGGCTGGAGGGGCGATGTAGGGTAGAGTCGCATCTAGCGAGCGAGTCTTCCAATGAACAAAGACGTCGAATACTCTTCGGTCGACGCGGATTCTCGAGCATCGCCCACGTTTCGTTGGCTCCGTTGCCTCGCTGGTCGACTGATCACGAGTGTGTCCGTGCGCGCTAGTCGCGAGGCGGCGTCGTCCGTTTCCCTGCTCGCACCTTCCGTTTCTCAATCGCATCACCACCTTCAACGACAACCCGCAACGCTCGACTTCCGCGCATTGCACGCGCGCATTGTCGCACGGCAGCGCACGAACTACTGGAAGACACATTGGATCACGGCGCATCGTTTGGCAACATCGTTCGTGCGCGCGCAGGTCTACTGTAGCGCCTGACGCGACACGCAGACCGCCCACGCCACCGCGTCGACAGCGCGTTGATACATTGGCGCGGTCGACAGGGACGACTCGAGGGACAAAGAGACGCGAACATACACCGCAACGGTCAAGCAGAGATACACGCCCGTTGTGCGGTCGCGACAATGGCCCCACCCGCGCGCCCGTCGCTTTCCATCACACTCCCAACGAACTTCGAATTTCACTACAACGATGGCGGCCTCCCACGAACACCCGTTCAGGAGCAAGAAACGCAGGTGCCGTTGAACCCGCCGCCGCCGCCACGGCCACAGACTTTCAAGGTCCGTCGGAAGCGCGCCGCCATCCCAGAGTTCTACCAAGAGGCCGAGCCAATGTCGGACGCCATCATACCCACCATCGAAATGTCCGAAGCTGAGGTCTCGAGCCCGCTGTCGGAGCCGACGCCAACAATGGAGGGCCTGCTTGCACCCGCGTTACCGGCGTTCCAGCGCCTTGTCACGCCTCCGAAGACTCCCGCGCCCCGTACCCAGTATAGCTTCAACTCACCGGTCGAAAGCTCGCACGAGTGGGACCTCATCAATGATAACAAACTCAGGCCAGCGTTTGAGCGCTCCGGGTCGGTGTGCTCGTCGTTTTCCGACTCGTCAATCTCCTCGTGTGGCAGCTCTGCGTTCTCCGCGCCGAACCATGGATGCGCCAGTCCCGAGTCGGAAGCGACTGACCCATTCCTTGAGGATGATCTCGCAAAGGACGACAAGATTATCCTGTCACCAGACATGGACAGTTCACCGACAGCCAAGCGCGCAAAGATCCAGTCCCACCGGAATAT
>JAWDJV010009659.1:0-23608 GCA_033119285.1 Teratosphaeriaceae sp. CCFEE 6253
CATGGCATCAGACCATTGCCTGTCCCGACCGCAAGTACGAGGCCAAGTTGTGCGGAGCCGTCGATGTGTGAAGAAAAACAATCAACCTTTCGATTGTCTCGCGTCTACCAGAAGGCAAAGGTCCCTGCCATTGACCAGCAGCCTAGGCGTACCAAAACGCACGAAGTCCTCGATGTGGAATCCATCTCGACTGATCAACTTGCGCACGCAAGTCGATATGCCGTGCCCACGAAGCCGGAAGCGGGACATCGGGAGTACGGACAGCTCTTTTCAACGTCCTTACTGATCTCTCACTCCACTCCCATTATAAGCCTTTCCACCCACACTTTCATCGAATGCCATCAGCTCATCCAGCCCACACTTCTGGAACAGCGCTCCCGGTCCCACGGCTTGATCCTCAGGCGTCCTGCCCGTCTTCTTCATCACCTGCAGCGCCTTCTCCACAGCCGGCACAACCGCCTCCAGCGCCAGGGTCGGCCAGATGACGATCCTGAAACCAAGCTCGCCCGCGCGCTCATTCGTCACGATCGGCGTCCGTCCTCCGGGTACCATGTTGAGGAGGACTGGCACTTTCGGAAGGCGGGCGATGACTTCTTTGCACTGCTCTTCTGACTGGATGGCCTCGAAGAACAGCGCATCCACACCAATCTCCGCCGCCTTCGTCAGCCGCTCCACCGCCTCGTCAAACCCACCATTGCCATCCACGTCCTTCCCCGCCGCCGCGTCACTGCGCGCAATAATCACGATCCCGCCCTCGCTCTCGTCCCGCGCCTGACACGCCGCTCGCAAGCGATTGTAGTACACCTCCCGCGAGACCAACAGCTTCCCCGATAAATGCCCGCACCGCTTCTCCTGCACCTGATCCTCGATGTGCATCCCTGCGACCCCAGCTCGCGCGTACGCACGGACCGTATTCCGCACATTGATCGGACCCCCGTAGCCGGTATCCGCGTCCGCGATCACGGGGACCGAGGGGTCAATTGAGGCGATCATGGCGGCGTTGGCGTGCATGTCGGTGAAGGTCGTGAGGCCAAGATCCGCCATCCCGAGCCGGGACATGGACGTGCCGGCGCCGGTCATGTAGAGGCACTGGAAGCCAGCAGCGATGGTCAGGCGGGCGGTCAGGCCGTCGTAGACGCCCGGGACTACGACGGGGTGCGAGGTATCGGCGAGGAGCTCGCGGAGGCGTCGCGATCCAGAGACGGGTGGGGCGATGTGGCCGTTCATGGCTGTGGGTGAGAGCTGGGCGGGCGTATGCGATTGGTCGGAGGTGAGTAGAGACAGGAGAAGTGATCAATAGAGTTGAGGGATGGGGATAGCGAGGGACGGTGTTGTGATTATCAGCATTTGAAGCGGCTACAGACAGCCGAAAGATGGCCCTCCTTGCCGATGCCGGAGCCATACCAAGCACTTTGACTACATAGCGTCGATGGCGTGGCCGCAATGTGACCTTGTCGAGTTGTTGAGAGCTTCGCCGCTACGGACTGCAGAAGTCGACGAGGTCGCCGTTGGCAAGTGAAGTGGTCTGTACGTTGGTACACAACATCGTCTGAGGAAAGGCTAATGGTTGGACTGACTCGCAATCGATAGCGAGTGACGACAATCGATTAAGACATCATCGTGCATGATGGTCAGCAGCGACAGCTTCAGCCAATGAACGTTGATCCATTACGCGCACATGTGTTGACAGCTTAACGACGAACACACTACCTCCCACGCATCTCAATCAATCTATGTCCCTACTACGCACCTTCACTCCCCTTCTACGCCAGACCATCAGACAGCCTTTCATCCGTCGAACCTTCTCCATCACCCCCATCGCAGCCATGGCGCAAGAATTCAAGCTCAAAGGCCTGACCTCCATCGACCTGAAGAACGGCCAGAAACAAGAAGCCGAAGTCGAGGGCATCGAAGGCGGCAAGGTCCTCCTCGTCAAACACGACAACCAGGTCCACGCCCTCAACCCCAACTGCACCCACTACGGCGCGCCCCTCATCAAGGGTGTTCTGACCGGCGATGGCCGGATCACATGTCCCTGGCACGGGGCCTGCTTCAAGGTCTCGACGGGCGATGTTGAGGATGCTCCCGCACTCGACCCGCTGCATAAGTTCGATGTCGTGACGAAGGACGGCGGGGTGTATGTCAAGGGACAGGAAGCACATATCAAGAATGGACGGCGGACGTTGAGTCTGAAGTGCAAGGCCAAGGGCGAGGAGAAGGTCGTCATTGTCGGTCGGGGAGCGGGTGCGTTGGGCGCGATGGAGGCTTTACGGAGTGGAGGGTTCACGGGAGCCATCACGACGATCGCGACCGAGGACCATCAGCCCATCGATCGGACGAAGCTCTCCAAAGCACTTATCACCGATCTTGGAAAGGTCGCGTGGAGGAGCACCGACTTCTACAAGGAGGCCGACATCGAGAACGTCACCGACACCGTCACCTCCGTGGACTTCTCCGGCAAGAAAGTCCAGACGAAGAGCGGAAAGGACCACGCCTACACGAAACTCATCCTCGCCTCGGGAGGGTACGCCTCCTACCTCCCCATCGACGGGCTCAAAGGCGACCTCGGCAACGTCTTCCTCCTTCGTGAGCTCAAGGACGCGCAGGCCATCATGTCCGCGGCCGGCAGCGAAGGCGGGAAGAAGGTGGTCGTCATTGGAAGCTCGTTCATTGGCATGGAAGTCGGTAACTGCCTCGCAGGCATGAAACACGACGTCCACATCATCGGAATGGAGTCCGAGCCGCTGGAGAACGTCATGGGCGCCAAAATTGGAAAGGTCTTCCGCTCTATTCTCGAGAAGTCTGGAGTGAAATTCCACATGAACGCCTCCGTCTCCTCGGGCCAGCCATCCTCATCCTCCAAAGAGAACATCGGCAAGGTCGTGCTGAAGGATGGCACGGAGCTGGAAGCCGATCTCGTGATCGAAGGTGTGGGCGTGAAGCCCGCCACTCAATACCTCCAATCCAACGACTCCATCAAGCTGCACGAAAAGGATAAGAGCATCTTCGTGGACGACAAATACGCCGTTCAGGGTGTAGACGACGTCTTCGCCATCGGCGATATAGCGACCTACCCCTACCACGGCCCTGGTGGCGACGGCAAAGCGGTGCGAATCGAGCATTGGGACGTCGCGCAGAATATGGGCCGCTCCGCGGCGAACAGCATCCTCCACCCCAATGCGAAGGGCAAGGCGTTTATTCCCGTCTTCTGGTCCGCGCTCGGTGCGCAGCTGCGATACTGCGGGCACGCGTCCCCGGCGACGGGCGGGTACGATGATGTGATTGTGCAGGGCGAGACGGATGTCAGTGAGGGGAAGCAGAGTTTCGTCGCCTACTACACCAAGGGTGAGGAGGTGGTGGCGGTGGCGAGTATGATGAAGGATCCGTACATGACGCAGAGTGCGGAGCTCATGCGGAGGGGCAAGATGCCGAAGAAGAGCGAGATCCAGAAGGGGGTGGACATTACGGAGGTGAGCGTGCCGGCTGAGGTCAAGATATGAGGGAGAAGCGAAAGTAGGAAGGATCCGGGAGGTTGTACGCAGCGCTGCAGACACAGCCCGCGCAACCCCCAGTATACGACGAAAGGACCTGGCCTGGAAAAGCGGTCGCGTGTACTTCCCAGCGAGCTCCAGTACGCCTACTATGATGCGCCTCGTACAACGCCATGTAGAGCGGGCAGGCAATCAAACACACTTCTTGAGACTGCCAAAACATCTTGTCCTTGATATCGTGAGTCATCCGTGCGTATACGGGACGCACACCAGCCTGCCATCTACGACAGACTCCTAGCCATTTGGAGGTGTAGCGTGGTGTCTATGACCTCGCGAGACATACGGGACCGCGGGCTGGTGTCATTACAGCCCGATCTCAACTCTCATCGCAGCCTCCCATCTACGCAGCCCCGTGGACTACGAGTCCGGCTGCCATGCCTGCGGTTCCACTGCTACATGTACCTCACATCCATCGATTGCCTACGCGCCCATTGCCTCCGCCCTGGAACCCCATCCCCGGAACTCCTCATCACCCACCCCCTTTCCCTTACTTTTCCCCACATACCCACCCATCTGCGGCTCCAAAGCCTCGAGCGGGAGTCGCATCCCCGCCTCGTACGTCGCGCCGAAATACCGCGCCCTGGTCTCCTCCCGCTTGCTCCCCTTCTCGGTCATCTCGCCCCTCGCGCGCAGATCCTCCGCGTGCTCATTCAGCTTTCCGACGGGCGTCTCGGCGCCATCGCCATGGAACCACTCGCCCGCGAACCCGCCGCTGCCCTTCTTCGTCCCCTGCAGCTGCAACCGCACGCCCTGCACACCTTGTCGGCTCGGGTCGCGGTCGGCGAAGTTATGCGGGACGAACATGACGCTGGTTGCGCTGGTGTGCCTGTAAAATTATCAGCTTCGGCGTCTTCGGGTAGGGAGGAGTCGTGATGCGGACTCACATCAACGTGTTGGGAATGTCCCCACTATGCGGCACATGATGCGCCCCGAGATTGAAATACACCACCAGATCGCCATCGTACTCCTCGCCAATCTCGAGGCCCTCGCCATCCGCCATCTTCGTGAAGTCAATAATGGGATCGTGCGGAGCAAAGTAATTCAGCGGGTCCGCAGACCGGGGCTCCGTATCTTTCCGCCGCAGCACCCACAGGTCGTGCTCCGCCCAGCGGGCGCTATCCCCCAACGTCGTCGAATTCTCGATCGTGAGGTGCGGCGGGGAGCCCATGCCCGTGCCCGCCGCAATACGGTAGCCCTTGCGCTCGCCCCAGGCATTCTTGGCCTCGGCGCTGTAGACGAGGAAGAAGTCCCCGCCATTCCTGGGCCAGTCCAGCGCCGTCTCGGACGTGACGGGATACTCGACGAGGTGCATCGTGTTCCGCTTCGGCTGCTCGGGGCCATCCCAGGGGTACGATTTGGTGATCGGTTCGAGCGCCATGCGCACCACGTTGTTCGCTGGCCCCGCGACGTCGAGGTCGGCCTTGAAGTTGATGACGTGGTCGTGCATGCTGCTACTCAGCGCGTCGTGGATGCGGTGTCCGTACTCGTCCTCGGACTTGGTGTTGTTGGCCGTGTAGAAGGCGGCGAAGATGAAGCCCGAGGCGCGGACTTTGGTCTCGATGGTGCCGTCGAGGTAGAAGATGTACTCGATGGTGTAATCGTAATTGCCAACAGTGGAGACGGTGCGGACGGTGAGGAAAGTGTTGCGGGAGGCGGTGACGGAATACTGCGCCGTGTGGCGTGAGAGGAGGTAGTCGGATGTGAACTCGAAGATGCACACGCTGTTCGGCATGCGGTGCGTCTGATAGGCTTGGTGCCACTCGGTGTCGAGGTACTCGGCGTAGGCCGGGCAGTCGTAGCCGGGGACAAGTTCGAAGGCGTTCTTGCCCATGCCGAAGAAGGAGTCCAGGAACTCCAGCCCGCCTTGCATTGGGTCGTCACCGGCATAGTGGGCAAGTGCTTCTTGCAGACCGAGCTCATACATCACACGTTCGCCCTTGAAGCGGATGTCGAAGAGGCTGATGCCCTGCGCTTGCCCGGTCGTGATGTAGAACTCAAAGCCGAACCACGAGACGTACTGCTCCTTGCGGTCAAGCTTATACCTCGGACCATACGGCTGCACAGATACTGGCGGCGGGAGATCGCGGTCGGCATACACACCGAAGTCCTCGGTATCCGTCCACGGCCCGTCCAAGTTCGGTGGCGTGCGAACGAAGTCGGGAGAGTCCAGCGCAGCGCGGAACTCGTGCTCGTCGGCATACATCACGCCATTGTAGTAGAACTCGCTGACCGACCAGTCACCGATGTTCGAGCTCGTGGCGTTGACCTTGGCGTAGATGCCTTGCGGCAGCAGCGTGCGACCTGCAGAACCCATCCCCGGGCGGTAGAACTGCATCCACAACACCATTCCGCCCGTCTCGATGCGTGAGCCGCGGGGGAAGGCTAGCAGGCCGTGCGGGTCGCTGGGGTCCTCGCGGTTGACCGTGGCGCCAAGAAGCTCCTGTGTGATGTCCGAGACATTCTCGGCCATGTTGAGCGCGAAGTCCTGGATACTGGCGAAGTCTTGAATTGGGTTCTTGATCATGTTGCTGCCGGAGTTGAAGGTGTAATCCAACGGTAACATCTGCGTCTCCTCCGAGATAGGCAGGGGACCGACCATGGTATAGACTATGTACGGCCCATCGGACAAGACCTGGGAGATGGCTACCTTGGCCCACCGCTCCGGGGCTGGGCCATCCCCGTACAGGTAGGAGATGGCATCGGTCTTGTTCGGCTTCAGTGTCTCGACGACGAAGATGAAGTCATCTTGCGCGTTCTTGGGGTGCAGGGTCAGGTTAAGGTGCGAGGTCTTGACAACGAAGGCGTTGACGTCCGCCGCCTCGGCTTCGCTGAGCTCGGCCCAGATGTTCTGCTTGGGGGCTTGGAAGGCCTTCCTCTGCTGCGAGGCATATGTGACGCCGGGGGACTCGTGATGGAGGGGAAAGACGAGGAAAGCGATGAGGGCGGTGGCGAGGAAGGCTGAGGAGAGTATGACCCAGGGTTTCGTTCTCAGCTCCATGATGGCGGAGTTGATAGGGGAGGGTGAGGATGAACGAGAGTGTCGTGGACGATGGAGAGGATGTGGATATGCTTACATGACTATCTCATTCTAACTGTGCTGCATGTTGACACGATGGACTGATGCTCGCCGTCCCGGCCAAGATAAGGTAGAGCGCCTGTGCCTTCCTATCTGGGCATGGTGCATCTTCGGCATTGGAGCTGTACATCCACATGGCCTTGCGGATCTGTTTACATCGGACTCCGAACACCGCAAGTATTTCATGAGGCTCTCATGCAGCATGAATTGCACATTCGGGAACGATTGATGGGTTGATTGAGTGGCGTAATATCGCAGGGGTAGGATCGTATAACCTGGACAGACACATATTGATCGACACTCGTCACTCTGGCAAGGCAGAGACCCGTCATAATCGGGTGACTACAACATTGCCCTTCAAGAGATCTCGGAAGGAGATCGATCTCGTGTCATGAGCAAGAGCTACGCATCCAACGCTCCAATCAAAAGCCTCGCCGTTTGGCGCAATCCTTCAAAGCTTCGCCTTCGATCTCGCCTTGTTGAGGATGGGCTCCATCTTCGTCGCCTTCATCACGTCGCCCTTGACCTTCAGCTTGCCGCTCATGAAGAGCTTCTGCGCGTTCGCCTTGCCCGATGTGAGCTTGGCGAAGTCGACGTCGGAGAGGATGAGGTTGACTGAGAGACGCATTCAGTCAGCAATGCTCTACTTGGGACCTTCCTAGCTCCTCCGTGTGGTCATGATACAGTTGTCGCTTCCACCGTCATGTTGGAGCAGACATACCTTTCGCCTTCTTCCCCTCGGGTGCTAAACCCTTCCCGACCGTACCCGTCTCCTTGAGATCGATATACCAGTCCGCCGTCTCGCCCTGGTCGTTCTTGAGCGTGAAGGCGAAGATCTCGCCGCCCTTCTTGATGGCGTCCTTGCGCTCGGAGTCGTCAGACAGGGCGGAGGCGATGAGGTCGAAGGTGGCGGAGGAGGGCCAGGCGTCTGTTGGAGGTGTGTCAGCTGAGAGACTATGGCTGATCAGAGAGGTTCGATGAGGATGCTACCTTCTTTGAGGGACATGATGTACTATTGATCGATAGGGCTTAAGTCTGCTTGTTACGGTTGACTTGCTTGAGAGTGAGAGAGAGCCAGGCGATGGGGAGGAGTGAGGAGGACAAGGGTAGGTAGATTCCGGGTCATCGGTGTATGATCATGGATCGAGCACATGTCAGCGTACCGGCACAGCCATGCGCGCATGTGCGCATGACTTCATGCTCCTCCGACGGGCCGCGGTGCTTGGCGGGGAATCTGGGGATTTGGCATGTGAAAGCGCAAAGTGGCCAGTGCGCGGACAAACTGTGCCTTCAATGCTACTATTCTGGACAACGACATCGACTTCATCATTCCACATCACCAAGGATGGTCAAAGCTCTCGCCCTCAAAGGCGACAAGAAGGCCCCCAAAAAGCGCAAGCGCGATCCCACCGACGCCGACTCCACCACCGCCCCCACCACCACCACCCCCTCGGACATCGTCGACGACACGACCTGGGTCTCTGCCTCTCTCCCCTCGGATATCTCGGGCCCCACCCTTCTCGTCCTCCCCACCACCCCCCCAATCACCCTCAGCACCGACGCCCTCGGCAAGGTCTTCCCACAACCTGTCGAGAACCTCGTCGACGGCCTGCCGGACAGTGCTGAGCCGCACGATGTGCGCCAGGTCTGGATCGCGACGCGCGTCGTGGGAAGCGAGGAGAAGTTCACATTCAAGGGGTTTCAGGGACGATATTTAGGGTGCGATCGGTTCGGTATCTTCTCAGCGACGAAGGAAGCGGCGACCGCGGAGGAGACTTTTACTGTGAGGAGTGTTGAGGGACAGCAAGGGATGTTCAGCGTGCAGACCGTGAGGGACACTTACCTGGCCGCCACTTCTTCCAAAGGCGAGGCCGCAGCGCCGGAGATTCGCGGCGACAGCGCCACGATGGACGTCGAGACGCACATCCGGATCCGCATGCAGGCGCGCTTCAAACCGCAGCATCAGGTGGAGAAGGCGGAGAAGGTGCGGGCGAAGATCTCGCGGAAGGAGCTCGAGGCTGAGGTTGGGCGGCCACTGGGGGAGGACGATGTGAAGAGGCTGAAGAAGGCGAGGCGGGAAGGAGATTACCATGAGGTGATGCTGGAGGTGAAGGTCAAGGGCAAGCATGACAAGTTCGCTTGAAGTGGCCGATGGAAGCAAGGTCCGAGCATGCAAAGGTCGATGGGATTAGGGGTACTGTTCCCACCCCCGCAACCCCTCCCTCCCGACGGCATCCCCCTGCAGGAAGCCCATCACCAACTCCACCGGATTGCCCTCGGGCATCAGCGTTAGCGTCCTCCGCTCCCACAGGCTCGCGGGCCGGGGCTCCCACTCACCATCCTGCTCTCTTCCTCCCGGACCACTGGCAATAATCTCAGCATCGGCCCTCCGCCCGGCTTCATTGTCCTCGAGATCCAGCGCCCGCCGCGCTTCATCTCGTGCAGTCAGGAGGTCCTGGATCTCGGCTGTGTATTCATCGGCGGGATCGATGAGACCAGTCCTGTCTGGGGCAGGGGTGAAGGCTTTGTCGTCGGATGGGGAGCGGGAGTAGACGCTCGAAGAAGGGCGAGGGCTTTCACAAAACACCTCGTCGTTGTCATGGTCGTGGGCGGGGAGCGAGGTCTCGGTGTCTAGGTCTTGGGTGTGGAGCTGGGCTGGTGCGGAGCTGTGTGGGTCCGTCACGCCTGACTCGGCTTTGGCTCTTGCCAGACGATCCCAGCCGGTGGCGTAGGCGAGTTCTTTGATGCTGGACCTGTCTGCGTTGGCCACACCAAGGCGTGGTGCCTCAACTTTTCCTCTGGGGTCTGTATCCTGGTCCTGGTGTCGAGAGTTGCTGTGCGGGTTCAATGGGCCCGAAGCATCATCAACTTCGTCCGCCTGGTTTGCATCGGCGTCGGCAGTGCCTACTTCGTTCCCGGAGCCGGCTCGGCGATGTATCTTCATTCCTGCATGTCTACCCGATGGATGCGCCATGCCCTCTGGCTCAACCGCGTTCGCTGCCTTTGGAGCCATAGGCCTGTCTCCCCCCCAACGACGCGGATCTTCTCCAGGACTTCTCGCAGCTCCTACCATATTTACGGACCCGGACATAGACTGCGAAGGATGGGTCGGCAATCCACGCATACCCTCGTACTCCCTGTACAGCACCGCCGGGTCGATGAGCGCCATGTGTTTCTCCGCATGGCGGCGCGGGGTGAAGTCCCAGATGTCTGGCTCGCGCATTTCATCGGAAGGCTGCTCCAGCGCACTGGATTGGTGCTCCGGTGCCTCGCGCCCGACGGTGGCTGGGCTGCCCTCGAGCTCCACAGGAGCCGGGCTTGCTTTCACGTCCACGACTTTGCAAGCGTGCGCGCCTGGCTCCGCTTCGTCGAAGGGCCTGGGGAGCTCTCCTGAAGTCAAATCATATCCGCGGGGAGCATCAGCGCGCCTGGACTCTGGCTCAGGAGCTGGTGGGCGGTATGCGACATACTTCTCCGGCTCCTGCGCCCACTCCTCTCCGGCAGCTATACTGGCCGTGCGGCTCGCGCTTAACCTGCTGGGTCTAGTGGGGATCGTTGAGGAAGAGCGCGGTGTGCAGGGTAGTGGCGCGGAGGCCGAGCGTTCAGTTATTCGCGGTGGCTTGGGAAGAGGCCAAGGACGGTCGTCGGATTCTCGTGCCACGTCTTGCCCCGGACGCCAGATCTGATTAGAGTACGTGCTCCACGGCTTCTGCGGCTCAGGAACAGGCGGTGGTAAGTCTTGCTGCTCCACCCCGGCTCCGCTCTCCCTCCCACCTGCTTGCTGCTGAGAGAGCGGTAGGTCAAGGTTACTAGCAATCGCCGCATACGGACTCTCATGAACCGCGTACGCCCCACCACTACTACTATGGTGCCTCCGCCGCGCCCCCGACCGCGCGATCCCCGACCCACTCTCCGTGCAGAGATCAGCACTATGCCGCCGGCGCCCAAGCCAGCGCGCGAACAAGGGCGCGGGCAGCATCGCGGCGTCGTAGATCTCCCCCTCGCCATCCGGGCCGGCGTCCAGCGATGGGACAAAGTCGCTGTGGCTTACGCTCGATGGGTCACGCAGCCAGTCCCGGAAGGAGCGGTCGGAGGTCTGGCGAGAAGGGCTGGGTCGAGGGCGAGGAGATGAGGGGTCGGGGTTGCGGATTGAGAGGTCCTTGAGGGGGTCAAAAGGAGATGATCTTGACTTCGGGCTCTGGAGATCTGATGAAGGAGGTGCTGCTGCTGCTGGTACCGCTGCTATTGCTGATGGGAGGTAGCCGCGGCCCGAGGCCGCTTGGAAAGATTCTGGTGCGCTCACCTTGGGATCCTCGTCGAAGGCTCTCCATTCGCCCTTCTCGTCTGTCTCGGGGTTGCTCATAGCTGGCGCTTCCTCGGGACTGTTCTCAAACTCTGGCTGCTCTGTAGGCTCCACGGACTGCGAAGTATCGGCCCCGAAAGACTTGCGTAACAAGGTCGATATTCTCCGCCAACCCTTCTGAACCACCCCACTCTCATTGCCTGACATCGACGGCACGGGCGAAGGTGACGGCGGCGGAGTTGACGGCGGCCGATCCGGTCTGCGTTTACGCAGCTTATTCGGCTCGCGTGTCGGCGAGCTCCCGAGCATTGCTGCGCGATCGAGGAGGCTGGCTTTGCGAGCTTGTCGTCCGTCGCTCGCCATGTCGCTACTACTCGTGAAGGCTGGGCTGGTTACTGTAACGTGGTAGGTCGAGTCCTGTACTGCGGCTGTGGAGGTTGGATCAATGTAGCCCTGCGGTGTGGAGGCTGGGTGCGAAGTCGGGTTGCCTGGATGGCTCTCGACAGTGACTGTGACGGTCCTGTGGAGCATGCAGTGCACGCTGCCATGGTCTCGGCAGCCTGAACGACATATGGCCCTGCTGCTCGTCTACGATACTGCGCTCAGCGCTTTGCGATTGATTGCGTCTTCGCGATAATCGTGATCTTGGCTGTTGCGATCGATGAGGCAACACATTGCGTTTGCTGCGCCGATCTGGCCGTGCTCGACTCCACTTCTCTGATGTCGAACGGTCGAGGATGAGAGGCACAACAGTCCGGGATACGCTTGAGTGAGGCTGGAGAGACCTGCGCCAGTACGTGACTCTCGTGCATATATGTACATGCCCATACACGACGAGTCACTCGGCCGCCAAATCAAGGCTTTCTATCACCGGAGCGCCGTCGCTAAAGCCCTCATTCTCAAATCAACCGTAGCTGTACTCAACTCGTAACGGCATACTTGCTCTTCGATCGTATCCATGGCCCTGCCAAAGTCAGCGTGGCTCAATGCTCGAATCAAGATCTATTAGCTCACCATATTTGTAGAACACATACGGCACCGGCACCAACAAACAGCTCAAGCTCCCCAAAATCGTCAAGGTATACGCCACGCCTAGATTCTTGTAGAAAGGGATCCCGGCAATCGTCATCCCACCCGCGGCGAAATACCGAATGAGCGTGATCGACGCCAGCGCGCTCGCGGCATAAGTCTCGTACGCATCGATGATGTACTGGTAGCAGGTGATGAAGACGCACAGGATCCCGTACCCGAACAGCGCGGAGGCGACGAGCGGGGACCAGATGGAGATGTCCGGGCGCGCCGTCCAGCCCATCCAGAAGATGCTGACGGGGATCGCGACGGCGCCGCCGAGCATGCTGTACCAGAGGCGGAACTCGGGGGGCAGCCGCGAGCCGCCTGCTTCTTGGATCTTCGCCAGGTCCCGCTTGGCCCACTTGTAGATGAGTGGGACGAGCGCGCTGGCGCCGAAGAGGCCGATGACGATGCCTAGGAAGCAGACGCCGGTCAGGCCTTGCGAGATGCCGTAGGTCTCGGTGAAGATGTAGGTGTAGCCGTCGAGGAAGGTGAAGAGGATGATGTAGATGACGGTCAGGTAGAGTGCGACGAGCATGATGATGGGCTCGCGGAAGGTGAGCAGGAAGGGCCGGTAGAGGGCGCGTCGGAGACGGTGTGCTAACGACTCCTCTCGGACTTCGATTTCGGCACGGTAGCGTTGGTCGCCCGTTAGCTCTCTCAGATGAGCGGCCTTCCATTTCAGGAGGACCTGCAACAGGTCAGCCTCGGACGCAAGCTTGATTGCGATTGGCACTCACAGGTGGGTATGTCTCGGGCTGGAAGAAGAAGACGAGGGCAAGCACGAGGCCGGAGATGATCAATGTGATCCAGTCCACCCATCTCCAATCGAGATTCTCTGCAATGAACCCGCCCATAACCGGGCCAAGCAAAGGGCCTGTGAAGGCGGCATTGGCAAAGACTGGGAAAGCAAACACGCGCTCGAGGGGGCTCCATAGATCTGAGATCGAGCCTCCCGCGCAGGTCAAAGGCGTCGATCCGAAGAGGCCAGCGAAGAAACGCATGGCGAGTTGGGTGCCGATGTTGGGTGCCAGTGCTGATCCGAGGACAAAGCACATGTATATGGCGAGTGTGACGATGTCTGTTGAGCGTCAGCCGTCGCAACCCCGGCATCTCCACGCCTTGTACTCACAGACGGGATTCCGACCAACAGTCTCCGAGATCTAAACATGTAGCAACATCAACCTCCATCAAGAACGCCAAGCAAGACTTGAACGTCACCTACCGGCCCAGCAAATAGCGCACCAGCACCGAACCCGATCAAGAACAACCCCGTCGCCGCACTCTCCACCACCTCCGACACCCCGAACTCCTCCGCCGCCTGCGGGATCGCACTGCTGTCTATCGCACTCGCTAACCCCACCACACAACCAATGCCCGCGATGAGTAAGGTGCACGGTATCCGCTGCCAGTAGCTCCAATTGTGCGGATCATTGGGATCGTCGGCGCCTTCGTAGCCCACCACGAACACATCCCCCGAGCCGCCCTCTCGCGTTGAGCGCTTGCGGATGTTGATGCCGGTCAATGTTTGGCCGAGCGCATGCCGCTCGGAGATGTGTGATCGCTGCGTGCTCTTGCGGGAGAGCGTGGTGCGCTGTTGCCGTAGATCGCCATCGTCGTCTTCCTCGTCGTCTTCTTCGCGCCCTGGCGACTCCTCCGCTTCTTCCTTCAGGAACTCATGCGGCCGCTGGTTCTGCCGCATCGTGTCCCGCTCCTCCGTCGGCAGGGGTGGTCCCAGATCCGGATCGATCTCCCCCGGGTTGACGCCATGCGGTGTGTTCGCCAGGCTATGCGCCTTCTCCAGATCCAGCTTGTCCTCGCTCGAGGCGGAGGTGGGCGAGAGGTCCTGCTGGTGCGCATGGCTCAGGCCTTGCGCTTTCGCGCGGTCTCGCTCCAATTGCGCCGTGACGGCTGTGCGGAAACGGCGGTATTGCAGGTAGGACTGCATTCTTGCGGGACGCTGGAGAGCAATGTAGAAGTAGCCGCGGGAAAGGCGAGGTGGGAAGGTAAGGAAATCGTCGAACACAACGCAAGCATGATGAACGTGGGTAGAGAGAGAGAGTAGTGGTCCGCCCTACTACACGGTACCTTCCCAGCGATCACAGCCATGTCCGCCCCGGCAACGGCGATGTGAAGCCGAGTCTGCTGCGGGCACGCCCAATGCGTGAACACGACACGGTGATGACGTGCCGAGTGCGCTTTTATGCAGACGGATCGGGAGGCGCGACGGATCGCACGGCCGGAGTGTCGCAAGTGGGGTCGGAGGTTGGGGAGACACGGCTGTGATTGGCAGCGAGCCTTATATCCGGGCATCCAGCGATGTCGGCGGCATGAGCAATCGTGCCTTCCAATACCAGTCGCCAAGAACTGATCACGTTCTTGATGGCGATGATATGAAGAGTGCTGGACCGCCGGCACCCGCCACAAGAAAGCAGACCACGAGGATCGCTCACGATGAAAGATTGCCCTGCTGGAATGGTGATCACAGCGATTATGACATGCCTGGAGCATTGTCGTTGACAGCATCACGGGGCCCGAGATGTATAGCCAGTACATGTATCCTCACACCGCGATCCCACCCCCCTTCCGCTCCGCCTCATCGATGCCAAACCCGAACACGAGCCGATAGAGATCCCGCATCCACGCCCACTGCACCTCGGAGCCCAACCACTTGACGCT
This sequence comes from Teratosphaeriaceae sp. CCFEE 6253, assembly GCA_033119285.1. Taxonomy (NCBI): domain Eukaryota; kingdom Fungi; phylum Ascomycota; class Dothideomycetes; order Mycosphaerellales; family Teratosphaeriaceae; species Teratosphaeriaceae sp. CCFEE 6253. The sequence goes on from JAWDJV010009659.1 coordinate 14,681, forward strand.
CTTCGCGACCTCGGCCGCCCCCAAGCGGCGCGAGGGCAGCGTGTGCACCTTCATCAACGACTGGTCGGTCAGGACCAGCTTCTTGTATAACTCAAGGACCTGCATCTCCCATGGCGCCGTCCCAAACGCGTGGCCGGGCAGCGACGCGACGTGCGTGGGCAAGGGGAGGCCGGAGCTGCGGCCCGTGTAGCCGACGTGCATGCCGGCCTTGAGGAGGAGGTAGCGCAGGCGGGCGAGGTGGGCCTCCTTCGTGCTGGCGGTGGCGGTGGAGGAGGAGCGGTTGGAGGAGGCCGACTCGGAGTACCCGCTCAGCACCGAGGCGTTGCTGGACCAGCGTTCGTGGTGGGGTGCGCCGCCCATGCGGAGCGTCATGCCGTTGCTCAGGCTTGCTGCTGGGCCGAGGACGAGGATGTTGGGTACGTTGCCAACACTGTCTGCTGGGGACGACGTGGCCGAGTTGGCGTCGTCGAAGATGGTGGTGGGTGTTTCGGGGACGATGGGAGCGGCGGGGGCATCGTGGTACTGCCGGTTGCTCAAGCTGGAAGTAGACCTCGCCGCCTCGGACTGGCTGGACGTCGACTTGAAGGAAGCTTGTTGAGGAAAGGTGTTCTGGAATGTGATCTGGCTTGGGCGTGGCGTGCCGCGCTCGGGTCGGATCTGCGTCCAGCCTTCTCGGAAGAGATCGCATAGCTCCCAGCATGACTGTACTGCCGATCCAAGGAGCTCCTCGTCGGACGACTTGCCTTCGCGATTGTTCTGCCGTAGATTGAACAGCATCTCGGCGAGTGACCAGCAAGCGCGCAACAGCGCATCCGTCTCCTGCGGCAGAGACGTCCGCTGCTTCATGAGGCGATGGCACATCGTGATGTAGAAGTCCAGTGTGCGCTCGTTGAACGCTTCGGGCAGACTCCGATCCTTCGTGTTGTAGAGATGATTGTTGAGCTCGAAGCTCACCCGGAGCACAGAGTCGGAAGCCTCATCCGTCTTCTGCCGTGCTTCGAAAAGCGATTGGCAGAAGTCTCGGCACAGCTCGAGCGTCGGGAGCACCTGGGAAGCGTGGTCTTCGTCTCGGGAGTCATACAGCTGCTGGCACAAACGCCAGCAGCAGCGCCATGCCGATTCCTGGATGTCCTGCTTGCCAGCGAACTTGAAGGTCCGCTGGCGGTGAGTCGAAGACAGGGCGGCAAGCGTGTTACACAACGTCCAGCACTCGCTCAGCGCGGTGCGTAGGGCGGCCACTTCCGACTCGGCGTTCTGCAGCGACGTCTGCATGGCTTGGCTCAGTGTGCCGTCGCCGACAAGGCCTGCGGTGCTTGGTCCATCACCTTCTTCGTTATCATTGTCACCGGCCTCGGCGATGTCTGCAGCAAGGTCAGTGCGCACAGCCCTGCACCGCACATCGTGACTTGCACTGACCTTCAAGCGAGGACGCCCGCCTGCTCCTGCGTTTCCAGTCCTCGTCCAGCTCCTGCCTCGTCTGCGCGCGCGGTGTCGACCGATCGTGGATGCGAGGGACGTCAGTGTTGACTGGCGAGATTGCGGCCATTCTCTTTGCCGCCTCCGGGGTCCCGGGCGACAACACGGTGTTCTCCGAGCTCTCGGTCTCGGAGTGCTGCTCGGCGCCGTCTTCCTCGAAGTTCTTCAGTGGTGCGTAAACAACCGAAGCCGGCGCATCCTCGGAGCTGGAACGTGTCCGGTCCAATGCTCGCGTATCAATCGCCTGCGCACGATTCTACGGCAGTCAGAATAATGCGACCACCAATGCGCAGCAGGCACACCTACACTGCCGACACTATCCGGGCTGGTGATCTCGATATCCGGCGACTCCACCTCGCCGTTCGTCGCGGAGCTGGGCGACTTCACCTGGCCGTCATCCTGCGCCTCCTCTTCAATCTCGGTGCTCTCCGTGCCGTTCGAGTCTACCGGCGACGGATCCGTCGTCTGCGGGTAGGGGCTGGGAGGAGGAGCCAGCGAGTCGGATGGGCCGGATGATCTGCAATACCGTCCATCAGCACTTGTGCGCGCAGATGAGATCTGATAGTCGTACCTGTTGGACTGCGGTGGGAAGGTACTCTTGTACGGCGCAGGCGAGTTGGGCGAGTTCGAGTAGGGCGAGAAGGCGGACGACAGGCCGTTTGTAGGCGAAGGCATGATGCCCACTGCTGCCATTGTCCGCGCGCGAGGTCTGTCCGTGCTGAGGTTGTGAGGCGCGAACGACCAACAGTGTCCACCTCATGTACGCCGCATGTTGGCGTCGGCTAGGAGAAGATCGAGGTCGTTCGCGACGAGTGCCCCTCCATGCGGCCAGGTAGTCGTCTGTCTTTGAGCTCCGGCGCAGGGCTGAGGCTGAAGGTGCGGTAGGTATGCGCCGTGCCGTAAGCTGCTGTGCTTCCTGCCGTTGCAATGCCAAGGTACCCTGCCCCTCGACGGCGGACGGTCAACAATGCCTGGCTGTTCGCGATCTAGTCAATCAGCGATGTCGTGGGGGAGCTATGGCCGTGCTGCTATGGATCTGCGGCGCGGAGGGGAGCAGACGCGATGCCAGACGCGGTCGAGTGCAGCATCCCGGTCAGACACATTCACGGCTCGGTCGCAGACGCGCACGGCACGACGCCCAGGGCCGTCGGCGGTGCTAGTCCACCGGTCGGCTGGCGAACTGCTGCTCCGAGCGGGCGGCGACCACTCAGACGGCGGGAAGATATACTAGAGCCAACATCTTCCGCCATCGACCCAGCAGTGAACGTGGATTTAAGCGCCGGCGGCGTAGCGACTAGCCCAGAAGCGTGCACCTGCATGGGAGCCTCCTTCGACCGCATGCATCTCCATCACCTCTCCGACGAAGTCCACCATCCTTCAACGGCCAGCTCATGCCGGCAGCCCCATCTCGCGGTACGCGATGCTGGAGATCGCAGCTGCTCGACCACCCCCAACTCGACGCCTTCGAGCTTCGCCCACTACTGAGAGGACGCCCGGGACGCCTACGGAGTGACGAAGCAAGCCACCCCGACCACCGTACACACGCTTGATCACGGAGCTTGCCAGGAGCGAAGGAGTGTGGCTGCATCGTAATGCGGACTGCCGTCCCTCTACTGCAGTGGACGACGCTAGCGAGTTTGTCCTGGTTGTAGCACATCCGCGTGACCTGGATTGTCATTGCGATCGTCAGGAGCATTATTGCCGCAAGCCCGCAGGCACGCCCCCTCGAGGTTGGAGCATACCAACGCAGTCACAGCTTTCTGGACCAAGGAATCCGCCCCGCCAGTTGCACAACACCGCGGAAAGACAGATCGACATTGACCACTTCTCGAACCCACTTGCTCCACATCCACGTGCCGGGAACGCAGCCCCGGAGCTCGATTAACCGCCAGGAGGCGCGGTTCGCTACCTTGCATCAGACAATCAGATCCACAGCGTGTCGATTGAGGTGGCACAAGCGTTGGCGCCCTGTTGCATCGTGGGCGTGAACCTAGCATCTTCGGCCCGGATTAGGCAAGACCGGGTCATTCTCCTTCCTATCATCGTACTGCTACGGAGGTGAGCAGAACACTGTCAGTCTTATGAGTGGGCCTCGACTGGGAGCAGCACCTGGTCGACGCTCCCCAAATTGCAATGGTGGACATTCACGTGTGCTGAGCCGGTCGTGAAGGATCATGCTTCATTATAGTAATCGCTCAGATACACAGTACAGCACTCTGGTCCGAGCCCAATCGCTCCCGCATACCCAGTCTTCAGTCTGCCTTCCTTCCCAGGCCCATATCCCCCCGGCGAGTCGCAGGGATGCATGTAGCGAGACACCGTCTGTCTATGTGGTATCATGCAAAGCACATAGCTCGAATGAGATCATCGCGTGTCGGTCGGAGCGCCTCAAAGCTCTTCCATCACCCCTTCCAGAGCTCAGTAGCATGCGTGGTTGATCCTCACCATTCAAACTCGCCCGTGCCCTTGTGGAACACCCACTCCTTCTTGTTGATGCTCATGACTCCGTCTTTGAGGATGCACTTCCACTTGTTCTTCACCCTCTGCACTTTGTCGTAGGTGCACAGGATGCTGTCGGCGAACTCGTCCTCATCCTCGTCCAAGTCCCCCGTGGGGTCTTCGTCGGAGTCGAGGTCGGAGTTGATGGCGTCTGCGTCGTCTTCGTCCTTGATTGGCTTCTCGTCATCGTCGAATTCGCCGTCAAGTTGAGGCACTATCGATGATTCCTGGCCATTCGAGTGACTCTCGACAACGACACGAGCACGGCGTTTCTTGCCGCCCTTCGGCAGCTCTTCGAGTGTCATCATCAGTCCGCTCTGGAGGTCGGCAGCTCCTTGCATGACATGGTCACGCATCATGTGATCGGCGCGCTGTGTCTGCTCTGCCGTGACAGCGCGTCTGTTCGCCATGTAAGCCTGCCACTCCTCCAAGCCTTCGTCAGCGCCGTCGGTCTGCGCATATGCCGGGTTCGGCGGACGAGGCTGTTGCTGGAAGGCACCTTGATGCAACTGCGGACTGTCATTCTCGACCTTGATGCGTGGCTGCGCTTGTTGCTGTTGCAGTGCGGCTTGTTGTTGGCGCTGTTGCATGTACATCTGCTGCGCCTGTTGGTGCTGCTGCTGTGCCTGCCCCGGGTGCTGCATGCCCTGCGGTCTCTGTCCCGGCAGAGCTAGACCGCGAGCTTCGCGGTACTGCTGTGCGAGTTGTGCCGCACGAGCCTCGCCGCCCTGTGCCGCCGACACGCTCTGAGGATAGCCATTGGGAAGGCCATGATACTGTGGCTCGGGAGCAGGCTCAGCCTTGATGCGGGTCACACCATTGGGTACGCCGGTAGGGATGCCTGACGAAACGACGGATTGGTTGTACGGCGCATACGACGGCGGTAGTCCGTTCGTGGCGGCAGACGGAAGGGGTGGAGCTGGGTTGGGAGGTTGCTGCTGCTGCACGGGTATCGGTGGTGCTGGCTTGGGGTCCCAGGTCATGTGAGCCACCTCGCGGGCGCTGATCCTGGTCTTCCATTCCTGTGGAGGTGTCAGCTGCGTACGGTCTTTCATTATCAGTCATAATAGTGAGTAAGAAACGGGCTCGAGCCAAGGTCACGTGTGAAACGCATCCCGCTCAAAGGAGGCAAGCGCGCGTGGGGCCGGCGGCTAAGCCACTTTATATAGCCGTCACCTGAGACCGAGATCTTGCGATGTTAAGCCCCGCTTCTGCCCGCTCAGCTCGGATCCTGCTATCGCCCATTTTCCGCTGGATCCAGTTGGCAGGCAGCCGCCGATAGAAATGTCGCTTGCTTTGCTGAGAATACAACCTGGCGGCTCTTGACCGGACATGTGCACACCGGGCGAAAGAGATGCATCTGCACGGGCGCATGCTGGCTGAAGGAAGCACAACTCACTTTCTCCAGGTCGACCAGAGTGGTCTGGCTGATGCCGTTCTCTTCAAACTCGGTCTTGGAGTCTCGGATCACATCCTCGATGATTTTCTTGTAGACCTCGCCCTAAGGACATATCGTCAGCCTCGCTGGGATACGAAGATCAACCCCCCATGGCCAGGGATGCATGTACACGTACCACGAGGATATTCGTCATCTCTCCTGGTGGCCTGGACGATATGCGAGACGCAAGGAGACGATGCAGGTGTAGCCAGTGAGGGTGGCCAGAAGGGTTGGCGTGCCTCGATGGTCGTCGCTGGTCGCGGACGAGACCTGGCAGCAGGTGGAAGGTCTCGGTTTCCAAGCCGGCTGGGAGCCGCGCAAGGTAGTATTGGAGCCGGATATGTCTCCCACCCTCTTCCGTAACCTCTCTTTGACTGCACCTCTTTCCTCCAAGCCTATGTTGCCTTGCTGGCGATGTGCTATCTGGGCACAGGCGTTTGTATCCGGCTGAGTTGCTTGGGCAAGGACAAAGTTGGACCCTTATATCCTTCGGACCCTAGCGCCGGCCGAGCCCGCTTTGCCGACAAGCGCAGCAGACTGGTACGAAAGATGCACGTAAAGAGGACTGGAGTGGAACTCCGATGCCAGCATCGGGTGGATAAATCAACATAGCAGCGGGTCAGGTTCACTCGGCGTGTCTCCTCCATTCACCAATTTGACCAGCAACTTCACTCTCTGTCGGCCATCATCCACATCCCTTGTCGTCCACACGAACGGCTCACTGTGCGGCCGTCGACCTTGTTGACTTTTCACCCTCCCGGTGTCGGATCTCGGCTGCGGATTTCATGTGCCGCCACCCAGCCAGACCCTGGGTCAGCACGACGCCATGCAACATCATCAAGACTTCACTCCAGTCTGTCAGTCCAACCCTTCTTCTCATCCCTACCTAACAGATCGTCTTCTGCCGCCGGCGGAGGCGCATAGTTTGGCCTCGGAGCATCGACAGGCGGCAGACCTGTCGCGATGGCATCCTCATAGCTCGGTGGTGCTTCGCTATAGGCCGGCGGCTGCTCGGCAGCAGTGCCAGGTCGAGCTGGTAAGTCATACGCGGACGACCCAGCTTCGTCTATCGGTGTCGGCGGCACTTGGCCTGCGCCAAAGTCTGCCGACATCCGACCCTCCGTCTTCGGCTTACTGACCATAGCGTCGTGAGGCCTTGATGCACCGCCAGCGTTTGCTCGCGACCGCGCAACGGCCTCCAGTAACGCTGCTGGTGGCCTGATACCGGATAGCACCTTGGCATCCAGTCGTAGTGGTAGGACTGTACTCTGCGGCTGCAAGTACTTGTCAGCTGAGTACTGGGCGGAATGAAGGTGGCAATCATCATCCTCATCCGTACAATTCGTGGGATCACTCCCTTGCGTACCTTGGAACTGCTTGGCGTGTTGCCCGAATAGCTCAGCCCAATCCTGACATCGAGCTTGTATTCTCGGGAGATGTTGCACGTCTCGAAGGAGGGCGCCACAGTGTTTGGTAGTACTTGCCCGCGCCACGCACGGTCGTCCAGCACCGTCTCTGTGCCTACCGGATCATTCGGTGAGCCAACAGGAACACCGAGATTGCTCTTGGAGGTCATGATCCAGCTGCTGCCCTCTGTACGATGCACGCCGTGCGCTCGGATCTTTGTGAGACCGACGAGTGAGATCTGTAGAGACTGCAGGTAGATCGGATCACTGGAACTGCTCAGCTTCTTCACAACGATGCGGAGTGGGAGCTCTTGATTGCAGGTCAGGAGAGGTGGATCCGGAAGGCGAGCGTCCACGCTGATGTGCGGTGCTTCTGCTGTGCCTGACACAGCCGCAACGTCCTTTTTCGCACCGAAAATGCCCTTGCCTTTCGACTTGGCTTTGGCCAGATGGCCATCTTTGAAGATGCTGAACGCATGCCGCTGCCGTGCAAACACTTCCGAGCCCGTGTCCTGAGGCCGCGGCGGCTCGATGGGAAAGAAGTTGAATGGCGTCTGTGTCCTCGCGTTCTCCTTGTACCACGATTGCCGTTGCACTGTAGCCTTCACGAAGTACCTGATCTCTGCTTCGCCAGGAAACCCGCTCAACGTAGGCGGCAGCGTCTTCTTGATGTGCCGCACGGGCGGCTTTGCGAACTCCAGACCGTTACCAGACATGCTCATGCCGGCCAGTGGGCTCCTGTCGTCGGCGCAGCTGTTGTTGAACGGGATCTTGAAGCGGAACGGGTACTCGTGCTGCCCGGCTGGGATTGTGTACGCGGCTTTCGAGCTTCGTCCCTCCAGGATATCGGCAGGCGGGAATACTGTCTGTGTCCTATACAGGACCTTGTGGTACTCCAATTGCGGTCGCGGCTTCTCGCCGTTGGATCCACCGGGTGAGAGCAGTCGTGTGCGACTCTCGCCTTCGAGCTTGACAACGATGGCCGAGACGTCGACACTTTTCGTGCTCCTCACCACGACCTTTCCAGTGATCTCATCGAGGTTTGTGAAGCTGTAGTTGCCGCCTTGGTCCAGGACGACAGCTGCGTTCATCGCGCCACCTGCCCATGGCGGGAGTACGGCCTGTTTCTCTCTATATGGTACCATTGATTGTCTCTGCAGATTCGAGATTGGGGCGGTGCACCTGCACGCCTGCATGTGGTAGTCAAGATTCACATTTGGGCAGCTGCAACGCGAGGTACGCGTCGTGGTGGCGCAGGTGATGGCTTCCAATGGAAGAATCCTGAATGCATGCACTATCCACACTCATCGGTACAGTGCATCTATGCACGCTACCTTACTACTGCATACAAGACTGAGATTACAAGGTGCAGGTCGTAGTCGAGACTCTTTTGGTGTTATACACAGCTGCTCTGACGAAGATCATGAGTCCCTACGTTATGAACGAGCATCAATGCTGTTGCGCAGCGCTGGGATGCTGGGACGTTGGACGAGACCACCACCTATCGCGGGAGATAGTTGACAAGCCACCACGGATGTCCTACGTCCTACCCATCTGCTGTGCACAGTCGCTCGCAGCTTTCCTCGTAACGCCGGAGAATTGAAGCCATCGAGCTCATGTCGAGGATGGAAATGCACATTACAAGGTATCGTAGTTGACCGGCCCTCATGCCCATTCGTCATCGCGTGCTTCGTAGTGCAGTCTCCACCGGCTCACATCATGTTAACATCCTCGCCAGCTTACAGCTCCGGAGAACCAGGCCGCACCAGCGCTGGCAGCTTCTCGGTCTATTCGCTTCGGTCCGCGAGCGCCTGCTGTGCGATCCCGAGCATGTCGTCTGGGATATTGTCCAGCAACAAGGCAAGGTATGGGCGGCCCGGGTAGAGGCTTGAGTCGCTGTCGTTGACGGCATTGTGCCCGGGAGCATTCATGACTAGTGGCTCGGGGCGGCCGGGCTCACTGTACTGCGTCAGCTATGCTGGAAAGCCAAGTTACGGGCACCTACAAGTGCATGACCTGCTTGAACATCGACGCCAGCTTGCACAGGTCTTCTGCGGTGAAATGAGCCGAATGTGCCGATCCGGGCACCATTTGACCGAGCATCTCCAA
>JAWDJV010009660.1:0-23580 GCA_033119285.1 Teratosphaeriaceae sp. CCFEE 6253
GGTGCAGGCGCAGGCATGCTGCTCTCCATATCCCCCCACCCGCCCCCATCGAACGCGCTCTCCACCCTCGGCGCCTGCACCGAGTTCGGGGCCACGCGACTCGGCACCGGCGCCGGGAACCCCGCGGGCTGCACCGTCCGCGTCGCCGCCGGAGCCGAGACTGGTGCCGGCGCAGGAGCGGGATCGGGGGTCGCCCACGCGTTGTCCCCGCCCCACGGGTCCGCTGCGAAATTACTCGCCTGCGAGACGGGTGCGGGTGCAGGTCTGGGCAGTGCAGGCTGGGTGGGGGAGGAGAGGTTGAAGGCGTTGCTGGTGCTGCTCGCGTAGCTGCTTGCCTGGATCGGGGGCAGGGATCTTGCCGCCATGGGCGGTGGTGCGGTGGCGGTGGTGGGTTTGAGCGGTGCTGCGGGTGCGGCCGTAGGTGCTGCAGACGGGGGGGAGAACCCGAAGAGGTCGTTCATCCCTCCACTGGGTGCGGCGGGAGCTGGTTGGGCGCGCGGCATGGGAAGCGAGGCGGCGGTGGCGGACGAGAAGTCGCCGAAGTCGCCGCCGAAGCTCTCTTTGCGCGCTGTTTGGGATGGTGGGGAAGTGGGTTTCGGTGGCGGCGCGGGCTTGGCGTCAAAGAAGCTGCCTCCGCTTAGCGGGTTGGGTCGGCCGGAGGAAACTTGTCGGGTGTGAGAGGGCGGTGACGAGAAGCCTGAGAACTGTGCCGGTTTAGCGGCAGGCATAGACTGCGGAGAGCCGAACGAGAGGGAGGAGAAGGCATCGCCCATGCCGCCTAGCGCTTGCGCGTTGGATGGTTGTCGGGGTTGTTGGGATGTCGAAGGTGGCGAGGACATGCCGCCGAAGAAGTCGGCGTTGGACTGCGGCTGCTGCTGCTGTTGCTGCTGCACTGGCGGAGGTGCAGGTTTCGAGGCATATAGCGAGAGAATCGACTGCTTGAGATCCGTCCGCCCCGGCGCCCCCGGAGTCGATGCTCCTGTGCTCGATGGCCTCGGCGGCGCTGATGCTGCACCACCGAAAAAGTCCAGCCCCAGCAAGCTCTCACCCGGCCTCGTCTGCTTTGGCGGTGCAGCCGGCGCTTTCGGCGGCCCTGACGCCCTCACCGCCGGCTCTGTCGTACTCGGCCTGGCCGGCACCGGACCGGAGGGATCCCCAAACAAATCCACATCCTGTGGCCTCGTCCTCGGTGCAGGCGGTGGCGGTGCTCCCAACCCACCCGCCACCCCACCATTCCGTACACTATTTCCCCGTGCCCGCTCCTGCACAACCTTCAACGGCACATCGTCGTCTGCCTCCCCCTCATCCAACGTCGCGGGGTCCGGCATCGGCCCATCCATGCACCACCGCTTACTATCGTACTTGGTCCGGATGAAACTCTCCATCTTCCCCTCATTCGGTACATGCCCCTCGGCGAGCTTCGCCTCCCAGTACCGGTTCGCCCGCTTGTTCCCCCACTTCACCACCGACGCCAGCTGCTCGTCGGTCCAGGAGTCGAGGTCGATGGATTTCACGCGCGAGATGTGCACGCCGAGCGAGCGGTGGATGCCGGAGCAGCGGATGCAGACGAAGACGCCCAGGTTCCACGACGCCCAGCGCGGGTGCTTGTTGCGCTTGCAGTCCGCGCACGTTTTATTGGTGGGCAGCGCGGTGAGGGTCTTGAGCGCGGCGCGGTTGCGCTCGGTGGTGTCCGCGGCGGCGGCGGCGGCGCGGCGGGACATGGTGGGTGGGAGTGGTGTGGTGGATTGGGCGACGGCGAGGTCGGGTGTGGATTGTTGGCGGGGTCTAGTCCAGCAAGAGGGATACCTGTGGTTGCCTGCTGGTCTGCTGCCGCCTCCAAGATCGATTAATGGTCAAAGGAAGTATCGTGTCAATAAAGCGAGACGTCAGAGTGGGCACGCGGTGGAGAGTGCGGGTTGAGCCTCGCGTCACGTGCATGGCAGACATCACCCAGTCTCGGCTCGTCTTCTCCCACTTACCTCCACATGTATCACACAGCCACTATGCCGTGACACTTCGCTGCGTTTGATCCGGCCTCGCGTGCCATGGCTTCTGCGCCAAGGCCGCTCGCGACCGCAAGGCCGCTGCGGTACGGTGGCGTGAGCGGCTGTCTCCTTGCGGTGGTGCCCTCAGCCTCCTCGACAACGAGGCTGAGCACCATCCCATACGACCGTGGCAGCAAGGTCTGAATCCACCGTGGCCAGAGGTTCTGTTACACTCCCGGATCACGAGCATCGTGAATCACCCCCGATGGACGCGCCAGTCTCCGGCACGAAAGACGGACGTGACAGTATAGATCCCAGCGGAGGCCAGCTTGCAATCGGCGTGCTCCCGGTCTCCGACCAGCTGTGCGGCTTGTGCCAGACATTACGCGACGATGGTTATCGCTACCTCTTGAGTACGGCGCCCAAGGACGAGGCCGAGGAAGGACGCACCGTAGCGCACTATGCGAGCCTATTCGATCTCCTCAGGTCCGCGGCCCAGGGCTGTAAGCTCTGCAGAACGTTCTACGACGCTTCTGTCGCGAAGAATCACGGAGGTGGGGGTACTACGGTACAGCAGTGGATTGAACAGACCGATACAAAGGCTGCTCGGAATGGCTACGATGTATCTGTCGCATGGGTACCTTGCCGAGTCGATCTGATAGAGACTGCCCCGGTATTCGAGTCAACTGATTCCTTTCCCCAGAACATTCCAGGACGCTATTATCGCTACCCGGGAGCTCGGCTACAACTTCTTGTGGATCGATAGCCTTTGCATCGTACAGGACGACGAGGTAGACTGGCAACGGCAATGCTCGGACATGGGGCGCATCTATTCTGACTCAGACCTTACTATTGCGTGTCCAAGCGCCGGTAACGCATACGAGGGCTTCCTGCGCCCACGCGAGAGGGCGCCGGCAGCTTGTACCATTACCATCAGGGACCGATCCGACGACGACGGAGCCCATACTGTACTGGAGATGCGCCCGACCTCTATATCCGAGTATCAACGCTCGGGCCGAAGACGCCATGGACCCCAGGATCATCTTCACCGTCGCGGGTGGGTCCTCCAAGAGCGCCTCCTCTCCCGCCGCGTGCTCTCCTTCGGCTCCGCACAGCTGATATTCAAGTGCGACCAGACGCGGTGGGTCGAGGAGTACCGGTGCGCGCCCGAGAAGACGTTCAGCGCGTCGACGCTGTCGAAGAGCTGTCTCTACAAGTCCACGCCGTTGGATCAATACCCCTCTCGCCACCACCTATGGTACCACATCGTCGAGGACTACAGCGCCTGCCGCCTCTCCGCTGGCGACGATATCCTCCCCGCGCTTTCGGGCGTGGCAAACGTGTTCGGACGGATCGCGGATGATACGTACCTGGCCGGTCTGTGGCGGGCGAACCTCCCGGCGGATTTCCTCTGGTTTCGCCGCGCAGGACCAGCCGAAGAAGCAGAGGGCACGCGACGACCGGCCGCGACCCGGTACCCAGGGCCGACGTGGTCATGGGCCGCGTGTCGACGACCCATCCTCTTCCTGTTGCGTGACATCTTCGAGCACGCGAGTGCAGCCTCGTCGGAAAGCCTTCAGTATGACGTGACGGTCCTGGGTATGGACGTCCGCCCCGCGGGGGATGATGCGTACAGACGGGTCGTAACCGCCGTGCTGTCTCTACGTGGACCGCTGATGCGCTGCCGCCTGCGCTATCGGGAGCTGGAAGGCCGGATGGAGGTCCTCGCCATCTGTGACGAGGATAGCGGATCGTTGACCAGAGGCTGGGCCGAGTCCAACGCTCGCTATGGAGACTGGTCTTACACCCCGGACGCCCTCGGCTAGGATGAAGTTGCGCCATCCGGCGCGGGTTCGGAGGAGTGTTCGGATGCAGTATGGTGTCTCTTTGTGAGTCGCTGGAGTGCACTTGTCCTCAAATCAATCCCGGGATCGAACGAGACCTTTATGCGCATTGGACCGCTGCATCCAACTTTCATTACTAAGTGGTCTCTTGTGGACTTCGATCTGCTGCAACTGGCTGCTGGCGCCACGGTCACGGATCTACGATTGATATGACAAAGGCGGACAGGGGATCTGAGCGAAGTAGTCCCAGCTGTCGTCCGGGCAGACCGCACGTTCCGTAGAGCACATCTGCATTCTTCTGCCGAAGGTCACGTCACGTGCACGGCCATCGCCCGGCCTTGGCAAGCGTGGACTTCATGTCCTTCTTCGTCGTGAAGGACTGAACATGTGTATGTCGGCCTACGCGATGCTTCTGCATGAGACGACCGCGCGAGAGTGTCAAGGCGATGTAGGCACCAAGCGCCGGCGGCCACGGGAATGATGCCACATCACACTTACGCGCTGAATCCGTCGCCAGGGGTTGGAAGGTAGAAGGCGCGACGGGGACCACGCGATCTCACCAGTACAATGCTGTCCGCTAGATCATTCGGTCACCTCGCGTGCGATGCAGCTCTAGGGTTGAACACAAGACCGGGGGTGTCTCAGCGACCCAGGATTGCAAGCACTACCGGCCGCAGCTTTGTGGTGGCTTCCGAAACCAACGGACCCATCCGCCAGCGGCCCCAATAGAGGCAGCGACCAGCATCGGAACATTCTTCCCGCGGATGTCGACTATCTGTTCAACATGTGCCAGACCCTCCGCCAATATGGCCTGGACAGACTGCTCAGCCAATGGGCTGGCAGCGGAGATCCGGCCGTGGACCATCATCACAGCCTGGCCGAGCTCCAGCAGTCTACTCTGACAGGCTGTAAGGTCTGCAGCACCTTCTAACGCGATATCCTGGCGTGGAACTACCACTCATCAAACACCGGCTTGGTCCAATGGGTGGAGGGCGTCGACCGTGCATGTCCCTCCAGCCCCTTTCAGATCAAGGTGGACTGAGACTGGACTGATGATCGCGGTACGAGGGACTGCTGGCGGACAGCGCACAAGCTCGTATACTACCGTTGTCAGGCTTTCGAGGTCGGACTGGACGCTACGCTTCGCACCAAAGTTGAGCTTCGCTCACGCCGACCTGGTCCATACTCGATAGGGCATCGTCCACTCACGGCAGAAGTAGATCGCTGTAGACTGAGATCATGGGTATTGTCGTGTCTCGAGGACCATGGTCCATGCCGATCTCCCGGCGAGAAGAAGCTACCAGCACGCGTGCTTGATTTTACCCGCGACTCCGAGCTGAAGCTGCTGGAAACGCAGGGTCAATGTGCAGAGTACGTGACGCTTAGCCATCGATGGGGTGACTCGGCTGTCAAGTTCACCACCAAAGCCACGCTGGCGAGTAACCTCCGCGGGATCCATTTCGCTTCGTTGCCGAAGACTTTTCAAGATGCTGTTACGGCGACCCGTAAACTAGGGTATGGGTATCTGTGAATTGACAGCGTGTGCATAATACAAGTTGACAAAGAGGATTGGCATCGGCAATGTGCCGCCATAAAGCACGTCGACGCTAATTCGATCCTCACCATTGCGTGTCCCGCCGCCACGGACTACTATGAGGGATCCCTACATCCGCGTGTCAGAGGCCGACCAGACTGCAAGATGCAAGGGTGAAGCAGGAGCACGAGACTACTGACCAGCTCCGGTACCGAGGCTGGTACATGTAGGAGCGTCTGCTCTCCACCAGGATCATCTCATTTGGGAGGACCCAAGCCAAATCCGAATCCAACTGCGTGGAGTGCTTCGAGACTTATAGACCGGTTCTGGCCGATGCGCCGACCAATTGGCGCCTTCCAAAGAACTGCCTCAGTGGCCACAGGTCAGGTATCGAGCCGATCTCATGGCACGACGTTGTGGAGGCGTACAGCAACTGCCACTTGTCCCACGGCGATGGCGTTCTGCCCGCACTCCCTGGTATCGCCGGCGTCTTCAGCCATAGAGACATTGACAATTGTGTGGCGGGGCTATGGGAGTCCGACCCCATCCGGGGCTTATGCTGGCATCGCAACCAGAGCAACTCGATCACTGCGCGGCGACCACTTGCTACCCACTATCCGCCCCCGGGTTGGTCGTGTGCAGCTTGCAGGTATCCGGTGGAGTTTCCGGTGCAAGACGGCAGCTTGAAGTCTGACGGCTTCGACTTCCGTCCGGATGCACAGGTTGTGGATGTAGAAGCTCATGTGGGAGGTGCAGATCCGTACGGACAAGTCGACGGGAGGCTCCTGCGTCTGCGTGCCCGACTGCAGTACTGCTTCTCCCAATACCAGCTGACGCCCTCGCTCTCCACCGAATAGATCTACGATGAACACGGGATGCTTCTCTCCACTGGCCGTACGTCATTTAGTACCAGCCAAGTTCACGCAGGAGCGCGGACTGCCCTATCTAAGGTTTGCCGGCTTTCGATGAGAACAGCGTTGATGCTAGACGAGGGCCGCTCGAGCGATGGCGCGGCTCACCCCAATCCGCAAGATGGTCAGGACGAGGTGTGGTGCCTTTTCTTGGACACGTGGATTGCGCTCGTACTGACACCGGTGCCTGGGCGACCACAGACTTTCACGCGCGTGGGGTTCCTGAGCAGTCACGATATGGTGGACTGGGCTACTGGCGCCCCTGTTGCAGAAGGGACAGTAGTGTGGTGCGGTCGCGATCGCTGGAGGTGCTCTCCACGGCAAGCCCTAATACAGCAGCAGAGCAGCCCATCCACGAGGACACAGCGGCGCACACATAAAAACACGCGCGCTCAGTACGCTGTCGGAGATACACGCCCACAGCACCCATCCACACTACGCAGCCTCGTGTATGCCTAGGCCCCTGTCAGGCCTATACGCATGGAAGCGCTGCCCGCTGTCCATCTCCCACTGTGTCTCACCCGGGAGCTCGTAGGACATGTGCCGTCGATCCACGTCAGACACATAGCTAGGCGGACATGGCGAGTACGGCGGGCGAGGCGACGAAAGAGCTGACCTGGAGGCATGCTTGTTGTAGGGATCGGTCGTGTCTAGCCGACTAGATTAGCTCGAGGTGCTGAAACAGTCCATCAGGGCGCTTACTTAGTGCTGGACCGGCATCATACTTTTCAGCTACGGCCTCGGGCTGCGCGGCGGATGGTGGTGAAGGGTGCGTCTTCTTCCGACGGAGCAGCCACACGAGGGCGACGACCAAGGCAGCCAGGACCGCGAATCCTCCGACTGCGCCCCCGGCAATGGCTCCAACGTTTGTGGTAGAATGCGGTAGTATTGGCGCGCTAGTGGCAGTGGTCGACGCGCTTACTATTGTTGAGGCTGAATCCACTGTAGATGCTGGGCTAGCCAACGGTGAGCTGCCACCGCTCGAGGCAGACATCAAGAGACTGTACAACGACGTGCCGGACTCAATTGAAGCTGTCGATGTAGCGAGCGTCGCAGAAGCCAGACTCGCAGACACCGTCGCCGTCGCCAGCCAAGACGAGTTCAAGCTCAGGAAGGGCGCGGCCTCCTGCGGGTTGTTGCTGAGATATGCGCCGGCCAATGCATCGCCCGAGCAAGACCCCGCGGAGCACGCGTTGCTTGCGCAGCAGCCTAGGAAAGTGGTGTTGCCCTGACTGGCGTAGATGCAGGTGTAAAAGGCCCCCGAGTCGCACTGCTGATCCGGGAATTGGCCCCATTGGGAGGCCTCGAAGGAAGCCGGCACCAGCTGGCCGGCGAAGCACCCGGTGTCGCAGGGGTTGGTAAGGCAGCAGCCGACGTATCGTGAGCCGGAGGCGCAGGCGTAGAAAGAGCCACCGGACGGGCAGGAGACGGTGGGCGTGACCATGGCTTGTGTCTGCAAGTGATGCTGCGTCTAATCACTCCTCGATGTCGGTAACGAAAACACGAGAGAGGACGAGGTGGAGCAGCTCGCACCGTATGGAGATTCGGACAGCGGGACTGAGGAAACCAGACGGCCAGGCCTCGAGGTGGCCGCATCCTGGGCCGCATCATCAACGCTCGCCAATCTCAGCCTTGCAGCATAGCCAATCTGCTTCCGTACCGGTGGCGTCCCCATACTGGCGAGGCCCCATCCGTTCTCCTCACTACTTATTAACTTGCCATCGAGGGTACGGAGGGTTCCAATGGCCGCAAGCCACAAGCGACCGCCATGCAAGGCTGTGGTGACCGCGCGTTGGTGGCCTTCCGCGGTGCTGCGAGGAAGGTGCCTCGCTTGTGCAGGTTGTGTTGTCGCCACCCTCCGTCGCGTATGTGCAATGGCCACTCGGTGCACGCTTTGTCGAAGCCGGGCTCAGCTGCGAAACACCCGCCGCCCACATGGACTCATGGGGTTGCTCGTGATGTGTAGCTATGCGACCTCGATGCCAGGTGCTGCAAGCCACCACCACGCCGAGAGTGGGGGACGGCAGGGGCATGGAGGAAACTGCGATACCAGCGGTCTGTCCACTGAGTCCGCTCTCTCGCGAGAGGGACCAAGCGAGCACGCCCGAGACCCTGCGGAGACTTCCGTGGTGTGCGGATGGCAAGTGCTCGACACGGGATCTATTATTATTGTCGAGGGCGTGCCCACGGTGTAAACAGCGTCGGTTGCCACATAGGGGCAAGATCGACAAGCCGACATCGCATGCGGCAAGCTGCACCTTTGCGATGACCTGGTTGCAGGTGAGGCTCGACCTGGTCGGGCCTCGATATATCGCAACGTGAAAAACGGTCTCGTCTCGCTGACCATCGCTCCACCATGGCGATTCAGGCAGGACACTCACCCTGGCCTCGGCCTGACGAAGGCGACTTCATCGTCAAGGGATTCCCTTCCAATAGTGGTGAAAGCTTACCTAACCTCCGCTTGCATTACCGCACCTTAGGCACGCTAAGACGAGGCAGAGACGGCCACCCTGTCAATGTAGTCCTCATCCTGCACGGCACCACGGGCAGCTCCGCAGACTTCTTCCGCGACATCTTCGCCGGCGAGCTCTTCGGCCCGGGCCAGCTGCTCTCCGCTCAAGACTACTTCCTCGTCCTGCCCGACGGCATCGGGCACGGAGGATCCAGCAAGCCCTCCGATGGCCTCAAGGCTCGGTTCCCGAGGTACGGCTACCACGACATGGTGCGCGCGCAGCACCTGCTGCTCACCCAGCACCTTGGGGTGGATCACCTCCGGCTCGTGATGGGGACGAGTATGGGCGGCATGCACACCTGGATGTGGGGCACGCTGTTCCCGGACATGATGGACGCCCTGATGCCACTCGCTAGCCTGCCAGTGGAGATTGCAGGCCGGAATAGGATGATGCGGAAGCTGGCCATCGACAGTATCAGGCAGGACCCGGGGTATCGCAACGGGGAGTATGTGGTTCAGCCCACGGGGCTCAGAGCCGCGTTGGGAGTGTCGGCGTGGATGGGCTCCGCGCCGCTGAAGTGGCAGCAAGACGCCCCGGACCGCGCGAGCGCGGACGCGTTCATCGATGCGATGGTCGCGAAGGGGATGCGCGAGAAGGATGCCAATGATTTTGCGTACGCATTCGACGCGAGTCTCGACTACGATCCGCGGCCGGGACTGGCGGAGATCAAGGCGTGCTTGACCGCGGTGAACTTTGCGGACGACCAGGTCAACCCGCCTGAGCTGGGAATCCTAGAGGAAGGGACCAAGCGAGTCCCTCGTGGGCTGGCGATTGTGATGCCCATCGATGGGACTACCGCGGGCCATGGGACGCACAGCATGGCGGCGGTCTGGAAGCAGTACCTGGCGCAGCTCTTAGATAGATCCGCACCGGGCGCGAGCCCGCATCTCTAGTCGTTCCAGCGTGGCTGTCGGCGCTGCAAGTTGTCCTGGCAATATGAGAATCGACGCAAGGTCTCGGCCCGGGGCCTTGTCGACGTTGGCATGCCCCGTGGCTCAAGAACAAAGCACGGGACAGCTCAGCGTCAAGAGCGTGTTCGAGTCAATGGCCATGGTTTCCCGGCACGCCAGCGTTCAAGTCAGCCCGGACGACCTCAACCATTTCTATCTTCATATACTGTCCGTCGGGGTCTCCTCCATGCTTTCCCTTGTCTTCGAGCTTTTCGGGTCGCGCAGGCGCACGGGAACCATTGTGGCAGCATAGCCAAGAAGCTTCGCGAGCCAGTCGCCCTGTCGACGCTCAATAGTACGGCAGCGTGCAGTCCAGTCCTCGTAGTCTGCCGCTTCAGCCAGCCTCCTGACTCGGCCAGCTCAACTCAAACTCGTACCCCACGACGCCGGGCAGGTAGGCACGCAGGGGCGACGAAGCGGCAGCGGAGAAGAATTGACGCCACTTGACGCACCGCGCTGCCCAGAGCGGTATACCCATGGCCCCGATCTGTGTCCACGACTTTGTAGCAGTACAGCCAGCATTAAACCGCCGGTACACGCAAACTCTCCTCCGCCACGCGAAGCCTCGTTCTCGAAGCGCGCTCTAAAATGCCACTGCAGTGCGCGAAGTGAAGACCATGGTACTCATAAGCTGGCTCGGCTTGGACATGCATAAAGAGGGCACCCCCTCGCCCATACTCAGTAGTAGTCCTCTTGAAACACTGGACTGCATCACGTACTATCAGCATGGCCTCCCTCCAACAGCCGTCCGGCGGTCTCGATCTCGACAACGTCCAGGGCGATATCCTGCTCAATGGCCTCGCGAAGAAGAACGAGATCTTCCTCTTCTTCACGATCAACGACGCCAAAGCCTTTTGCCAGAAGCTCAAGGCGGCCGCGGACGAGAAGACGCACACGCTGCACGGTGCCTTCGCACGGGACAAGATCGCGGGGAACTCTGGCAACGGCATCGTGCCGGTTGTGGGGGCGAACATTGCCTTCTCGTTCAAGGGCCTGCAGAAGGTGATGAGACTCCACTCATTTAGCGAAGCGGCAGCTGATGGCGAGGTAGATGGCGACAGTCCTGGCCAGCTTGCCACTGCAGACGCAAGACCGGGCGTTCGAGGCTGGCATGAAGGCCGCGGCCGTCAGCCTAAACGATCCGCTGAAGAATGGGTCCTCGGAGCTAGTCTGCGAGGCTCCGTACTTCGCACCGCAGAATCTACACGGCGTCATTCTGGTCGCTGGGAGTGATGACGCGACCTGCCAGCAGAAGCTGCAGAAGGTCATGAGCGTGTTTGGCTCGAGCATGAGTGAAGTGACCAGGGTCAGTGGCAAGGTGCGTCCGGGCGAGAACAAGGGCCATGAGCAGTATGTTCGTCCGGCCACAAGTACTGAGACATTGCTGACCACAAAGTCAGCTCCGGCTACTTAGACGGCATCTCCGAGCCCGCCGTCCAAGGCGTCAATCCCAGCGGCACCGTCCCGCCCGGCCAAGACACCATCCAGCCCGGCGTCATCCTCTGCGGCCGGCCCGGCGTGGATAACCGACGGCAGCTTCCTGTGCTTCCGCAAGCTCGAGCAGAAGGTCCCCGAGTGGAACCAGTTCCTCGTCGACGCCTCCAACCAGCTGGGCACGTGGTCCGAGCAACTGGGCGCGCGCCTGATCGGCCGCTGGAAGAGCGGGTGTCCTGTCTCGCTCTCCCCCGAGTTCGACGACAAGATCATCGCCGCCGATACGAACCAGACGAATCAATTCGACTTTGACGCCGGCAACTTCCGATGCCCACTGCGGCGCGCACATCCGCAAGATGAACCCGCGCGGAGATCTCGGCCGGGCGACAGTCAACCAGTTCCGCATCCTGCGCCGCGGGATTGCCTACGGCGACGAGGTCGACGCGCACCCGACCGGCGAGCGGGGGCTGCTCTTCGTCTGCTACCAGAGCAACATCGCGTCCGGCTTCCAATTCCTGCAGCAGACGTGGGCGAACGGCCCCGGCTTCTCTCAGGAGGGCTCCGGGCTGGACGCCGCGATGGGGCAGTCTAATACGGAGAAGACGGTCGATATGAAGGGCCTGTTCCCGCAGGATGAGCAGAAGCCGCTGGCTCTGTCGAGGGTCAATCGGTTCGTGGTGCCCAAGGGCGGGGAGTACTTCTTCACGCCGTCGATGAGCGCGCCGAGGACTACGCTGTCCGCTGTCAAGTGAAGGGGGCCGGTGGCGATAGTGCTGGCCGTCGCTGGCATCATATGTGTGTGTGCAGCCATGCCACTTGTCGTCAGCAGCAGTCTTCTCCAGTCCTGTCAACGCCGGGGCCGCCGTTGCAGTTGCTCAATCAACGGACATCAAATCATCCTGTCGTGACCTTCCATCGCGAGTCTCAAGCACATGCACACGGCTCAGCCGCCTGCGCCACCCAGCTTCGTCTTCCCATACGCACCGCCAATCTTCTTCCGCTCCTCTAGCGCTCGCCGATACGGCGGTGCAGTGGGCGGCTGAACGGGATCAAGACTTACATGCCCCTCTGGCAGCTTATGACTTGCATCGGCGTCGAAAGCGCTGAGATCGCCGCAAGCGAGGAAAGGCGCGATCCAGCGAATGCCTTCACCCTCGTCCTCTGATTCAGAGCCTAGCTCCAGTTCCGTAATACCATCCTCCCTCAATCTCCGTGATGGCTGAGCATGTACTCTCTTCGCCTCACCATCTGCCCGCAGCGTGCGACCGGCACCCAGAGGATTATCAAGACTCGCCCTGAACCCCTCCGGCGGGCGGAAGTACGTGCAAACAATAAACGCCTCCACGCTACTCGCGCGACTACTCCGCGGCTTCGCCACCGTGACACCCCCAAACACGACCTTCAGCTGCGCGTACAGCAGATCCACGTCCTTGCCGCGGAAGATCTTGGCCACGAACGTGCCGCCGGGCTTCAGCACGCAGAGGGCCAGATTGAGAGCCGCCCAGAGGAGCTGCGACTGCACGTAGATGTCCAGGTCGTGCAGACCCGTCACGTCCGGGGCGCCGTCGGAGAGGATCAGGTCGACGGGGCTGGAGGTTGCGAGGGAGGGGGATGCGGGGTCGTGGGCTGGGTCGAGGGCGTGGAGGAGCAGGGGGATGGTGGAGGGGTGCGTGATGTCGGCTTTGAGGCAAGTGATGCCTTCCAGAGGCGACATGGGTTGGAGGTCGATGGCGACGATCCGGACGTCCTTCCGCGGCTGCGGCTCGCGTCCATGCTCGGTCTCGGGGTCTGGGAGCGGAGCGTCCTGGTTTGGTTGCCGTGCTCGGAGGAGCTCATGGTGGCGCTTGTCCTCCCACGCCGCTCTGCCGACTCTCTGCCCCTGTATCAGAATCCGCGATAGCACTTGAGACCAGCTGCCGGGTGCAGCGCATAAGTCAACGACCCGCGTGACGCCTTCGAAGAGGTTGAACTCCTCGTCAAGCTGCAGTAATTTGAAGGCGGAGCGGGCCCGCCATCCTTGTTCTTTGGCGAGACGATAGTACGCATCGCGCTTGTCCTTGGATGACTTTCCCATCGAGACAGATCTGAGATGAGTACTGTGCAGATGCTTTCGCAAGGAGGATGTTGAGGTTGAAGATTCCCCAATGCAGCATGCAGAACTTCGAACAATGGTCCGTGCCCGTAGTCGAAGCACATGAGACGGACAATGAAACGGCCACAAGGAGTGCGTTGACGCCGATAATATGAAGTCACATAGCTGCTGCTCCAGTGGAATGTCACAGAGAGTGCCGCCGATCGATGTGTGCATGGAGAGGTGCTCTACGGCACTCCATCGCTCCCAAACAGCTTTACACGGGTGGCATGCGTCGCGCGCTGTGAGAAGCCTTCGCTGGGACGACCAGCTTTCAATGACGCTGACAGCGAGCGCTACCCCTCCCTCCATAATCGTCGATCACCAGCGAGATCCCCTACGTCAGGCCCATCAACCGCATGCGAGACGCGGTCAATCCTCGTCCACCTCACAGCCGATCTCTGTTCCGGAAATACCACTCCAAGACTCCGGAGAGGCCATGCCGCTCCTCGATCAGCATGAGCATGAGCTCAAACGCAAGACCGTCGACCGCCTTGATAGCTTTTCCGACGACATAATCAAGCGGCAGCCAATATTCCTTGAGCAGGATGCCGTTCGTGGCATCCCGGAGCTCCCTGACTTCCGGCGGCGTGGTAGCGTGCACGATGCCGATGGTGGCGGCCACATCCTCATCCGAGTGATCCCCTCCATGTCTGTCGATGGCGTCGGCGTACCGAGCGGCGGCCAGCGCCCGCAAGCCAGAAATCTGGTATTTGACCGCCGCGCCGAAGACAGCGGCGTGCTGCGAGAGCGTGCGGTCCTCGTGGTGGACCCCCACGCTTTGCGTGTCACACGCGTACTCGCACCTGGGGTCGATGGTGTAGTCCCCGGTGTAGATGTAGGAGATCATCCGCCGGATCGCGGCCGGGTCATCGGCGCCGGTGTTGTCGTCGTCGCTCGACTCCGTGGACGATACCTGGAGCACGATGGTGCCCTCGGAGCCCTCCTGTACCACTGTCAGTCTCGAGCGTGGTACTATGGCACCTCCGTCCACTGCTTACCCGGAACCTCGCTTTGCGGCATGCTGCGTCAAGGACCGGCGATCGCGCGCACACGATCGCTTTGTGCAGCCGGTATGTGTCTTCCCCGCATCGGATCGTCAGGTCACTATACTCGGGGGCATCATGCAGTCTGAGATAAGTCAGCAGTCAGGCTTGCCAGCCTGTAGCCTGGTTCACGCCACTTACACCCGTACGCATGTGGCAGGCTCAGCCCGTCCGAGTCCCTCGGCTCCTGTCCCCGAGGGCTCCTCGGCCGTAATTTGGGTGCTGGCACTCGCGTCCATGATGTTGAGAGTTGAGTGACAGATGGTTGTCCACGCGGCAAGTCGGCAGGAGTGGTTGAGACGCTGGATCGGCGTTGCAGGGGATCGTGAAGTGACGTTGGACGGAGGTTTCTTCCCAATGGCACTGTGTCTGCTCGACCCGAGATCGGCACGCGATACGTGCACGTGCGCAGCGACTTTCCTTCCCACGACGCTCCGTGCCTGTACAACGGTCACCCACGTCCGTCCCGCCAGACTCCTTATCGCGCAGCAGGCTTGACCCCCTTGTGTATCGCCGCGATCCCAAAACTCAAGTCCTCCCACCCCTTTCCCTCCTCCTCACTAGGCACAAGAAACCCCACCTCCCCAATCATCCGCGCAAACTCCGCCTGCTCCGGGAACTTCTCAATGCTCTCCACGAGGTACTGATAGCTCTCCCGGTCCGCCGCGACGATCTGCCCAATCAGCGGGATCGCGCCGAAGCTCCACCGCTTGTACACCCCGTTCATCACCGGGTTGGATAATCTGGGGGCGAACTCCAGGCACGCGAACACGCCGCCGGGCTTCAGGACGCGGAAAGCCTCGCGCAGCGCGCGGTCCTTGTGCGTGAAATTGCGGATGCCGAATGCGACGGTGTAGAGGTCGATGGTGTTGCTCTCGATCGCGCTGAGGTCTTCCGCGTTGGCTTCGAGGAAGGCGACGCGGTTCTGCCGGAGGTAAGGGGAGGCGGAGGAGGCGAAGCGCTTGCGGCCTTCGGCCAGCATTTGCGGGTTGATGTCCGAGACGATGACGGAGGTGGCGGGGTCGGCGTTGATGGTGGTGGCGTGGTCGAGGAGGCGGAAGGCGATGTCACCGGTGCCGCCGGCGATGTCGAGGATGGTTTGGCCGCGGGGGGGCGGAGAAGGGGTGGTGGTGGTGGGGCTGGTGGGTGAGGTGGAGGTGGATGTAGGGCGAATACCGGGATTGAGGGAGCGGACGAAATGGTCTTTCCACAGACGGTGGATGCCGAGGGACATAAGGTCGTTCATGGTGTCGTAGGAGGCGGCGACGGAGGAGAAGACGGTGGCCACTGCGGAGCGGCCTTAGCGGTGTCACCCCGAGGCGAGATTGGCGTGTATCGTACCTCTTGATGCCTTGATATCTTCGGCGACCGTCTCGAAGCCAAAGTGCGTCGTCTTCCCGCTCTGGGAGACATGTTGGCTGGATGCCGGCTGCTGCTGTTGCTGCTGGCGAGCGGCGGTGGCAAGTGTCCGGCGGCAACTGGTGCACACCCAGCTGGGCGATGGCGATACGCGAAGACGCTTGGCGGCTCGTGGGATGACGGACGACATAATGGTGATGCTGAACATTGACGAGGCGACTCGGCATCAAAAGTCAAGGATCAAGATGATCCCAGCCCACGGTGGTGGCGCAACCTCGTTCTCAACCTTATCTGGTGGACTGCGGGGTGCATAGCCGCTGGTAGCCGATGGTATGCGACGTTG
Organism: Teratosphaeriaceae sp. CCFEE 6253; assembly: GCA_033119285.1. NCBI lineage: Eukaryota > Fungi > Ascomycota > Dothideomycetes > Mycosphaerellales > Teratosphaeriaceae > Teratosphaeriaceae sp. CCFEE 6253. The sequence continues at coordinate 16,051 of JAWDJV010009660.1, forward strand.
GTCAATCTCATCGCATCCCTCTCTGCCACCGCCGCAACGATGTGACACCCCCCCGACAGCGACAATGGCGTCGCGACGCCCCCTGACGCTCCTTGGCCGGTCCATCAGTTCGCGAACGTCGGAAGCCCGGCGACATATCAGATGTCAGCGACGATGGAACGCTTCAGTCAGCCAGCGGCCAGGCTCAGACCGGTGCGAGCATCTCCATCCCCTCCCTCCTACACTCCTACTAATGCTGTAGATAGCCTCCTCTTCCCCGGCGCTATCAACTCCCTGTTCACCACCGCCCTCGCCTTCACCCGCCCCGCCGACCTGGCCGCGATGCCCACCTACCGCATCCTCGACCAGGACGGCCAGATCGTCGACCGCGCCCACGCGCCCCCCGACATCTCCACCCCGGACCTCCTCAAGATGTACGCCGACATGGTCTCCGTCAGCATCATGGACACCCTGATGTTCGACTCCCAGCGGCAGGGCCTGATCTCCTTCTACATGGTCTCCGCCGGCGAGGAAGGCATCGCCGTCGGCTCCGCCTCGGCCCTGTCCCCGCGCGATCCGATCTTCGCCCAGTACCGCGAGACGGGCATCTTCCAGCACCGCGGCTTCACCCCGCCAGACTTCATGGCGCAGCTCTTCGCCACCGCCGACGACCCCGGCCGCGGCCGCAACATGCCCGTGCACTACGGCAGCCGGAAATACAACATCCACACCATCTCCTCCCCGCTCGCTACACAGATCCCGCACGCGAGCGGCGCGGCCTACGCGGTCAAGATGCAGGACGCGCTGGACCCGACGGCCGAGCGCAGGGTGGTGGCGTGCTACTTCGGCGAGGGCGCGGCGAGCGAGGGCGACTTCCACGCCGCGCTCAACATCGCCGCCACGCGCGCCTGCCCCGTCGTGTTCGTGTGCCGGAACAACGGGTACGCCATCTCGACACCCACCTTGGAGCAGTACCGCGGGGACGGGATCGCGAGCCGCGGGGTGGGGTACGGCATCGACACCATCCGCGTCGACGGCAACGACATCCTGGCCGTGCGGGAAGTGACGCGGCGGGCGCGGGCGCTGGCGCTAGAGGAGGGCGGGAAACCTGTGCTGATCGAGGCGATGAGTTATCGGGTCAGCCACCACAGCACGAGCGACGACTCCTTTGCCTACCGCGCGCGGAAGGACGTCGAGGACTGGAAGCGCAGGGACAACCCCATTACGCGGCTGCGGAAGTACCTGGAGGCACGCGGTCTCTGGGACGAGGCGCAGGAGAAGGAATTGCGGAGCACGACGAGGAGGAGTATTCTGGAGGCGTACCGCAAGGCGGAGAAGGCCAAGCACCCGCCGCTGCGGAGCGTGATGGAGGATGTGTATGTGGAGGTCACGGAGGAGCAGCGGGAGCAGATGGCGCGGTTGGGGGAGGTGGTCGGGCGGTACCCGGGGGAGTATGACGTGGAGGGGTACGAGGAGGGGCTGGAGGGGCTGAAGATGAAGGGGGAGTGAGACTTCGGCGTCGAGGCGCGATTGGGGTCGCTGTCATGGTCAGTGGGAAGCTGTGGCGGTCACCAAAACACGAATCGAAGGCCGTCGCGACATCGCGTCTACGGGCTACTATCGCCGGCAACAGAGCAGATGTACCCCGGGACATCAGCATCGACTTCGCGCCCACGACGCCGTCTTGGGCCACTGATCGACCTACTCGAGGGCGAGGGCTCTGCATACGCGATTACCGCCATCGAGTCGGGGCAAGGTGGTCCAGACCGCAGACACCCCGCGGCCGAAGAGCCTCCGATCTCTGTCGTCTACCGGAGGAGGACCCGGCCAGGTCCGCCATCCTTACCGACAGCGATTGGGGTGCGGAGGCCTTCTCAAATTTGGGTACAATCCCCGCTTCGAGCCAGCGCGCGCGGGACTCCTGGCTGCCTACCCAGATGCGTGTCAGAAGGTCGTCGATGTCCCTCGGTTTGGCACTCTGAGCAGCGTCAGCAGACACAATCGCCACTGCATCGCGTGTTGTCACTGGATCAAGTTGAGGATTATTGAATACACGACGGCGGACAATACATTCTGCCGCACGCGGCCCGTGTACGATATCTTTTGGGGTTATCGCCATCTTCGACCAGCATCACCTCGCTGATGATGAAAGGCAACCCGAAGAGCAGAGTTCAATCTCTCACGGACAATCTTGGCCTGTGACTCAGTCGCATGGCCTTCCCTCCATCGCTAGACGACTGGGAACGGAAATGTGGAGGGGAGACATCAAGTCCCATCAGAATGTGTCGACGCGTTGATCTTATGTCACACGTGGAGGGCAGCTCACTGCAGTGATCTTGACAAGCCATCTCAGGGTGTGGCGGTAGACTTTGCGAACCAAATGAGAGACGGCGGACTAGTCATGGATGAAGATGGATCGGTCGTTAGTGTATATCGGAACTGCGCATGGTACAATCTCGATGATCGGTTTGGCATACACGCGGCAGCAGTGACGGGAAAGGCCATCTAGCGTCAACGCGGGAGTTGGACAGTTTGTGTTGTTGTCCTCGGTAGCATCACTTTAACGACGCGTGAGCGTGTGGAGGAACTTGACGGCCGTATGGGTAGACCGGGCCTCACACCGAGCCGGACCGCCGCTCAGGACGGCGGCTCGTCAGTCCGCAGCTCAAAGTAGGCGTCCCATCTTCTCTGTGTGTCGACGTCGTGCTTTGCCCCGTTCACAACCCCACACATCTCCTCATTCATCTGAGCGTTCTCAAGCCGCCCATTCTCCTTCTCCGTCCGTAGCTCCGCCAGCTCGTCCCCGGTACCCGTCTCGATCGCCCGACCAATCCGATCAGACTCGGCCCTCCAGCGATCGTTCTGCCAGACGAGCCACGCGACCCTCTGCCGCCGCCCCTCCGCCTCGTCCGCGAATCGATCGTACCGCGCCTTGTACAGCGCGCGACGGCGATTCTTCTCCGCCTCCACGTCGTCCGAGCCTCCGTAGGGCATCAGACGGGCGTAGAGGGCGGCGGCTACCACGCGATCAGCTGGAATTTCACGGACGAACTCGAACGTGGATATGTACTTCTCTGCCTGCTCTCCTCCGTCTCTTGGGCGAGCGTCTCTCGTCGTGTGTCTGGCCCGGGCCTGGTCAGCTATAGTCGGTTGAGATGCTGCGAATGTGTATACTGCTCTCGATGGCCTCTTCAGCAGCTTGGGCGGGCCGTTCTGCTCTTGTGGGTAGTGCGTGCTCGGTTTGCTGCTCCGTGGCGTGGAGAGGTGTTTCCGTCCTGCTTGTGTGCCATGTTGTCTCGGTGTTTGTGGTTGTGTCCTGAAAGACAGTCCTGGTATCGAGTGCGAATGTTTTCCGGTGATATATGCTTATGCAGCAGACCGTGAGTTTTCAATCCGAAAGGTTTTCTATGGTGGTGGGTTTCGTGAATGTACTAGCGTGTCACATGTGTTCGGAGCGCAAACGGAAGGAGCGCTGCCGGGCTTCAGGAGTGGTTTGATGCTCCGCTACTTACGACTGCCTCAGCGTGAGATAGCATGGCATAGCGGTGGACCGTAGACCATAGCAATGCCCACCACACCTCTTCTTTACGCTGCAAGCCCATCTGCTGCCCAGGCTGAGCTCAACCCAATCCTAACAGCTTCCGGTTCTTCTTGATCAGCTTCTTCAGCCGGCCCTCATTCTCCTCCGCGACCCGCCTCGCATCCAGCAACTGCCTCTCTGCAACCTCCAGACTCGGTGCCGCCGGCTGCTCCGTTCCATTGGTCACCGCTGCGCCACCGGTAGCCTGCTGCTGCTGTCCTGCCCTTGCACTCGGCGGCGGCGTCGCAGGCGGCATCACGAACTCATTGATGTACTTGCTCGCTTCATCCACCAAGAACGCGCCCTTCTTCATGGTACTACCATCCTGCACCATCTGCTCCATCACACTCGGCCCGCGTGCGGCAAGGTTATCGAAGGACCGCTTCAGCGACTCGAGGTCCACGTTGGGGAACTTGAGTTCATTCTGCGGCTTCCCTGGACGGAATCGCAGGGCCTCTGGCATCTCGCGCAACGCGTGCTCGAGGTCCAAAAAGCGCGCCTCGAGCTCCTCGGTCAAGGCGCGGAGATGCGAGCCCGACTGCGTAATCATGCCGCGGTCCCAGACGCGGCCTTCCTGCCCGCCGTAGTTGATGGCCGGGAGGGTACCGGTCAGTAACGCGTCGACCTCATCCTTAGTGAGGTTGATCTTGAAATCGGCTTTCCAGAAGGCGGGGTTGTGCAAGTCTTTGGACGAGAGATTCTGCCCGGGCTTGAAGTGCGTGCTCGTTGGCGTGCGGAACAGGCTGTCGATACACTTCTGCAGCTCGGGCGCTTGTGACTTCAGCTCGGCCAACAGAGATGCTGCAGTCAGAGTTGGCGTCGGTGGCGGAGAAAGCTCGTGCGGCGATGGCATGGGTGGCGGAGGGGCTTGCACTGGTGTTTTGAGTTGCGGCGATTGCGGACGCGCTTTCACCGGCGTGCTGGGCTTGGCGGGTGTGACAGGCCGCTCCTTCACAGGCTCTACAGCCGGAGGCTTTGGAGCAGGCGAAGGCGGACGACTGGCAGTAGGTGTAGTGGCGGCCGACCCAGTCACTGCTGCTGAGACCAGAGTGGCAGGTCTTGGCTTGGCCTCCTTCTCCCTCCTGCTCTTCTTCTTGCGGCTGACGATGGCCTCCTGCGCCGGCTCCTCGGCGATAGGCGCCACCACAGTGCCCTCAGTCTTGGCATCATCGAGTGTCTTCGATCTTTCCTGCCGCTCCTTCTTCAATTGACTCTTGGTCTTCTCTCGGATAGGCGCTGTGCCAATTTTGCTCATTGCGCCTCCCGGTGGAGGCGAACTTGCTCGCGAGTGTGACGTAGACGCGATGCTGATGTTGTCGGATATCGAGATCTGCTCGCTGGACGGCGTACCCGGAGGATTGATGGACGCCACGCTGGGCTGCCGCGAAGGCAGCTTGCCAGTAGTGGGCAGACCAGGTGTAGGAAATGACGGCGGCGGTGGCGTCTCAGCCTTCGGTGTCTGCACCACGCGCAGGGTCCTCGGTGCACTCTTCGTCAGCGGTGAGGCAACGCTAGGACTCTCCGGCTTCAGTGTAGACGCCTGCGAGACAGTCCTTCCCGGCTTTCTAGGCGTGCTTGTTTCGGCTGCACCAGCCTTCGAGACAGTCGCTGTGACTTCATCACGCTTGCTGACCGCTGCCGTGATGTCGAGCTTACCGGGGTGCTTGCGCTTCTCATCCTTCCTCGCATCGGCCTTGCTCGGAGTCACCGGCGCAGCCTTTGTGTCGCTAGCCTGTACAGTCGCTTGGCCCTTGGGCTGCACAGCCATTGGTGCGGATGACTTCCGAGGCTTGGCCACGACGGCCGCTACAATAGGAGCTTGCGACGGCTCGACCTTCGCGGCCGGTCTGCTTTTCGTGGGCGTCTCTGGCGCGACAGAGTGATGAGCCTCGGCCTTGTTCGGCTTGATTGACGAGCCTTCGGCGGCCTTGCTCTGCTCAGCGGGTGCAGCTAATTTCGCTGCATGCGCAACTCCTACTTGTGGCTCAGCAGCAACTGGTTTCGCGATAGAAAGCGCTGCGGCATTTTCGATCACCGGGGTTGCAGGCTCCTTGCCCTTCGTCGCAGGCTCTTGACCCTTCGTTGAGAGGTCTGCCACCGCGGTCTTCACCTCTTGCTGCAGCTCGACGGCTGCCAACCGCGGTGTGCTAGGTCGGCTGGGTTTCAACGGCACCACTGGCAAAATCTGCTGACTGCTGATCTGGCGCCTTAGCCCCATGCGACTGGCCGGTCGACTCACCGGAACGTCATCGTCCAGATGGGGTGGGAGTGCGGACGGTGCAGCTTTGCCCGCGAATCCCGGCGGAATGGTGGGAGTCGAGCGGCCAGTCGTGGTTCCTGTTGCCGCAACCGATGCTGATGCGGTCCTAGAGTGACCTTCGAAGCCCGGGGGCACAGGCGGAGTGGAGTGCCTCGAGCTGTGGAGTGCGCTGGCAATGTCGTCCGGGAGGTGGATACTCGTCTCCCGGCTCGGAGGGAGGGCAGGGAATTCGGCGTCACCTGTGAGAAGACCAAGTCAGCATTTCCAGTCGTTTCGCCATCGGGCAGCGTGAATCAGTGCGTGTTGGCAATTTGGTGGTGGATCCCTCCTCTTGACGCATGCACGGCGGCAGCAGCAGCAGCAGCAGAGACGGTGGTGGCGGCGGCGGTCCTCCTCTTGAACTATGAAAGCTAGCAAGTGAACGCCGAAAAGGACTTCTCTACGCTAGGTACATATGTACAGTACAAGGCAGGTGTCGCTCTCGTCACGTTACGGTCGGAGTCAGGCTGAAGTGAGAAGGATGGTGGTAGTTTTCGGTAGCAGCACTATCTCCCAATTCTATCAGCTGCGTCTAGGCTCATCAATACGTGAGCATACGTACAAGCCTTTCCGTTCGGCATCTGACCTTTGGGGTATTTGGGAAGATAGGGTGCCCATCGCTCAAGCACAAGCTGCTCCCATGATCTGCTCTGCCTTTCCAGTGATCGAGCTGATCGCTGGTTGGTCGTGTGTGTCGTCGGTCCGCGGAAAGAGAAGAACGCCCTCGGCCAGGCTCTGTGTGGCAAGGCGACCAACCCTTGGTGCCTCGACCAGCCGACCGACCCTCCAACACCTTGCAAGAAAAGCACGATCGAGAAAAGCACGCTGCGCGCCAAATCCATATCCGCAGTGATCACCACCGCCCACCATACCCCGCGCCTGCCACACTACCACCGGTCATGCCATTCCCGTAGCCATGCGCGCCCACACCACCCCCATACGGTCCAGCAGCAGCAGCAGCCTGGAAGCGCGACTGCAGCATGTGACTCCCCGCGTCCTGAGGCAGCTCAAACGCATCCGAGTTTCCACGCGCATGCGCCCGTCGCTCGTCCCGCCGCTCGTCACGCCGATCATGCTGCTTCTGCTTCTTCTTGCTCCGCTGCTTCGGTGCCTGCTGTGGCCCACCCGGACTTGCGCTCTTCTCGCCGTCGCTAAAGACGCTGTTCGCATAGCCGTGCTGCTGCTGCTGCTGCTGCTGGGAATAATGTGGGGTGGTGTAATGATTAGGGGGAGACGCGACTGAAAAGGACTCACCTCGCCCTCCAGCCATACCTCCGTCTCTGCTCCCGGCACCTCCTCGATGGAGCAGATTGCGCATCAACTCCTCGTTAGCGTTCCCTCTGCCTGCTGCACCGACTCCCGCGTAAGGTAGTCCCCCGGTGGCGAAGCCATGACCTTGCCCGAACGTCATGCCGCCGCTCACAGGTGGTGTGCCTGTAGTCTTGAGACCTGGAGGCGGGCCTTGCACGTTCGAAGTGTAGAATTGCTGCTGTTGCTGCTGCTGCTGTGGTTGATTGTTGCCGCCAAATCCGGCGCCAGAATGCGGTAGGATAGAGGATTGCTGGTTCAGGACTTTGCGGTCCGCGACGGGCTTCACAGATGCGGAGGCGGAGGCCGTGTCGTTGGCGAACGAGAAGCGTGAAACGTTGCGTTGATGCCCGGGCGGTTGGTG
>JAWDJV010009661.1:0-23537 GCA_033119285.1 Teratosphaeriaceae sp. CCFEE 6253
CCTATTCGGCTAAACTCTCCCACGCCACGAGATTCTCCTCCACGGCACTGGAGACACCAAACCCGGCCAGTCCTTACCAGGCTTTTCCCACGGCCTCCCTCGGACTCGGCTCACGGGTCATTGATGTGCACGAGATTGTCGATGCCAATCACGGTGGCCGCCTCCGCCACCTCCGCCGTAGCCACCGAGATCCTCACGCTATGCAAGCCCGTGTACGACGCAGGCAGCTTCGCGAGAGCCATTCTCGACGCAGTCGCGGCGGTAGGCGAGTAGGTGAGAGCGAACGCGGGGGCGTCCTTGCCGTCGGCGTGCTTGCCCGTCACCGCGAGCGCGCAGCCCTCCTGGAGAACAACGATGGTGGTGTGGTCGTTGACGCCGCAGCCTGGAGCGGGGGCGGATCAGCCGCTGTCCTGCTCGTTCCTGTGTGCAAGCCCGCCGCGCACTCACTGTAGTAGAAGCTGATCAGATCGAAGGTCCCGGAGACGGCCGTGAGAGTCATGAAGGGCTGGGTGGTCGTCGACGCGAGGAAGAGCTGGTCGGTCTGCATCGTTGCGGCGGCGATGTTCTTGCCAGAGGCGGGGACGGCACCGCCGGTGCCCTTGGTCGGGGCCTTGGTCTTTGTCAGCATCGTGGAGCAGAAGTCGCGTTGGGGTGAAGACCGTACCGCGACGATGGCTCCGCCATACACCAGTCCGTTGACCGTCGTAATCTTCGACAAGAGGGGCACGGCGTTGGGTTTCAGGTCATCGTACTAGTGTGTCATATTGTCGGAGAGAGTCCATGTGTTTCGCTCGCGCCGTTCTGTGGTCCGTGCTTACAGTGTCCGTGTACGGAGTGCCGCCCTCCTTGGATGCTCGACCCTGGATCACGGCCCCGAGGGCGGTGCCGACAAGCACACGGAAGGGAAGTAAAAGCATTGTCGCGGTCTGCGGAATTCTAGCTGATTGGAGACGGCTTCAGAGAGTTGACAGGTAATCGGTACTGCTGGACAAGTCTGAAAGCGGTGGCTTGAGAAGATGCAGAGCCGGGATATGGCGACTGCTTTATACCCGCCCTTGGATGAGGCACCCGCAGGTCTCGTCTCGCGAAGTGCGTGTCCGCAAAGAGACAGTCCGGCGCTGATACAAGGGCGAACAGTAGACGACGGCGGTGAAGTGTAGATGGCTTCGTGCAGCGACACAAGACGCAATGAGGCGTTTGCATGGCTGAAAGAACACTCGCATCGAACTCGTCGATCATACTTAGCGTGCGCCGCAAAGGAACTTCGGTGTCGCCGGTTGAGCGACCCGCGGTAGGGAAGACTACTGCTGTGCTGCATGACCATCCAGTCTGCAGCTTCATTGGCAAGACGCTGAGAGGGGCGTCTGTGACCCAGTGCGGCTGGCCATGAGATTCAGTCCATGTCCGATCGCTGGCGCGCTGTAAACCGTTGCTATGGCCCGAAGCGGACGTGCTTGCCTTCCACTTACGTACTCCGTCCAATGTGTCCGACGAAGCACAGTGATCCAGGTTGATGGATGCCAGTACTCTCGCACCAGCTCCATTATGAGACCGAGCACTAATTCCGCTGGCTCATGGTCCTGCCGTCAGTAGAGCCGTTCGCGTCGAGCTGGAAAAGCGGGAGTCGTGCTGACACCGTGGTGCATTGAGCATTGCCTGTACGCCGTGATCCCGGTGGCTGCGACCTCTACGCTCCGGGCCTCCATCGCAACATCGTCACGCTCATCCTCGGGAAGCGACAATTTCCCTTCCCGTCCCACTCGCTCTCCTCAATGCCCACCTGCTGATCGTTCTCGACATTCACCACGTCCCACTTCTTCCCCGTGATCAGATACTTCTTCACACTCCCATTTCCCGGCTTGATCCCGTCGAGCTCGACATCAAAGTCGTCGCTCTGATGCACGTTCACAACAGCCACGCTGATCCAGCCATCATCGCTGAGCGTCGCCGAGACATCCAGCCAAGGCGAGTCGACCGTCGATTGCTGCCACGCCGGCGTGGTAGGCCCTTCGTAGGCCCCACAGCTGACGTGCGTGGCAATCGTGGTCCCACGCATGTACTTGCAGAACAGCAACAGAGGCCACCACGTCGTCTGCTTCATCAGCCCCTCCTTAGTCGTCATGAGCGGCGAAATAACATTCACGCTCTGCGCCAAATTCGCCATGCCAATGTACTTGCTCTGCCGGACGAACACATTGAGCCAGATCCCCACAGCCAGCGCATCGGAGAGCGTGTACCGCTCCTCGGCCCCCTCGGAGCCCAGCGCGCGGCTCGGGTCCCAGACGTTCCACTCGTCGAAGCAGAGGGTCTGGCGGGGGACGCTGGGCGGGACGCCGTTCTCGATCCGCGCCAGGTCGATCAGGCTCGCGGCAATCTCGATGGCGCGCTCGGACGAGCGTGGGGCGATGGCGTTCTGGAGCGGGTCGGTCTGGCAGGCGGTGTAGTCGTGGATGGAGTGCATGTCGATGAGGTTCGCGGTGCCGCCCAGGGCGTGCAAGTCCGGCTTGACGCACTCCTTGAGCACGTAGTAGTCCCAGCTGGAGGTGCCCTTCTCACCGCAGAGAATCAGAATGATGGACGGGTCCAGCAGTTTGAGAGCCTTGGCCCACTGGTAGGCTCTCTTTGCGTAGTCCTCCTTGGTCATCTTCTTGAAGTCAGCATGCTGTGGGATTCCGCCTCTGTGTAGCACACGTGGCGTACCTGCTGAACCTGCCATGGTCCGTAGCACTCATTGCATAGAGTATCTTTAGCAGCCGAATGTTGGTCCGACTCGGGAAGACTACATACCTAGTGCCCAGTACTTCACATTGTATGGCTCCTCTCGACCGTTCTTACGGCGCAGGTTCGCATAGTATGTGTCCTGCTTGGAGTTGCAGTACTCGAGCCAGCCAAGGGCTATGTTGTTCAGCTTAGTACGCCCAGCTATGCCAGGGGGCGGAATTTCCTACCTTCATCGAGAGTACCTGCTGAAGGTCAACGGAAGCGATCCGGGGCATCACCGTGATATCTCGACCCACCTGTGCCAAAGTTCAGAGCCAGATACGGCTCCGTGCCAACAATCTCACACCACTTCATGAATTCGTCGGTGCCAATCTCGTTGCTCTCGACGCCCAGCCACGCCAGCTCAGGCCTTCGCGGTCGCTGCTCGCCAGGCCCCACGCCATCTAGCCAGTGGTAAGTGGCAACGAAGTTGCCTCCCGGGTATCGCACAACAGGCACCTTGAGCTCCTTCATCGCTTCGATGACGTCCAAGCGGAACCCATGCTCGTCAAGCAGGTCTTTGTTGGGGTTGGTAGGGTCGTACAAGCCGCCGTAGATGCACCTCCCCATGTGCTCGGTGAAGCCGCCATAGATGTTATCATTGACTTTGCTCAGCTTATGCGATGGATACACTGATATACTGGCCTGCTCGCCTGCAGAGAGCTTCGTGAAGGTCGTCATGGCGGTCGAATGAGTGAGGAGAGGTATTGCGTGTTGTGTACTGTACCTGGAGCAAGACTACATGTGCCTGCCTCCCACCAGAGGTCTAAATAGCCATGGCGGGACACAAGCGGCTCTGCGTTGCCTGTCGCGGATGTGGGCACCGCTCACGAGCTCGCTGCGCGGTAGAATTATCTCGAGTCACGGAGCTGATTTGCTGGGCGAAGACGACGTCGTGCAGCGCAGCGGTGACTTCCGCATCAGTAGCCTTGGCGTGCTGGCATCACGTGCGCGAGTTCTGACTGGTGGAACATCTAGTGTTCATGGAGGCCGGAAAGTAATGCCCCGAGCGAAGCTTATCGACCGACCTGGTTGCCCGGCACCGCATGGCTTGTAGAGACATGTGATGATGATCCATTGTTCTCATAAGCGCAGGACAATTGCAATAGCAGCTCATAGGGTACCAGCAAGGTCTTGCACGATGCCCCATCCAACAGGGGAGAGGCCTCAACCCATCCGTGGGACGCGCCACAGGACGAGGGGATCTGCGATACCATTGAAGCAGACCGCATGTGATGAGTGGCTTCTCCATCGGGGGCCTCTACACTCCACACGACGATGCATGATCTGCCAACGCTACGGCGCCGTGGCTTGACGGGGTTACCCATGCCGGGGGGTCCATGACTGGGGATAAGGGAAGTCACGCTGGCACAAGCTCGGGGTCCAGGACCATATAAGACTCCCGTATGCACAGCCTCTGCCGCCCCCCAAAGAACTGCACCCCATTATCGTGTCGTGACTCAACATGGCTCTCCCACCGAAGTGGTACCAGTTCCTGGTCTCCCTCTTCGCGTCCCTAGGCTCCGTGCTCTATGGCTACGATCTCGGTGTCATCGCGGAGGCCGTCGCGTCCGACAACTTCAAGAACATCTTCCAACCCTCCCAGGCTGAGATTGGAGCCGTGGTATCAGTCTTCACCGGCGGGGCCTTCTGCGGGGCGGGCTTCGCAGGCCCGGTCGGAGACTGGCTCGGTCGGAAGAAGACCATCCTGATGGGCGCGCTGATCTTCATTGTCGGCGGCGGCCTGCAGACTGGGGCGCGGAGTCTTGCCTACCTCTACGCTGGGCGTGGTACGTCGAACAACTTTGTGGACTCTGGGACGAAATGCTGACATGGAGTAGCCATTGCTGGTCTCGGGGTTGGCTTCCTGGTGAGATTGAAGATACCTACCGTGCCATAAACCTCCCGAGCTGATGCCCATTGCCCGGCCAGGTCATGATCATCCCCCTCTACCAAGCCGAGCTGGCTCATCCGAGCATCCGTGGACGCGTGACGGCGCTCCAGCAGTTCATGTTGGGTATCGGTGCACTCGTCGCCTCCTGGACGGCCTACGGCTGTTACATCGGCTTCCCATCCACGAGCAGCAAGCAGTGGCGGATCTCTCTTGGGATCCAGATAGTCCCGGCTGGGTGCGCCGTGACCTCAAACTACACATTCTACTCACCACACTGATACCAAGAACGCAGGTTCCTGGCTCTCCTGATCCTTCTCTTCCCCGAAAGTCCCCGATGGTTGATCGCCCACGGGAGACCCGAAGATGGTCTGCGCACGCTCGCCAAGCTGCACGCGCACGGCGATGAGAGCGATGCCTGGGTGCAGGCGGAGTTCCATCAGATCCAAGACGAGATCACCTTCGAGTCCGAGCACGGTCGGAGCCATCACGATGCAGAAACCTCGGCGTTCCGACAGAGGCTAATGTCGAACAGAGGCCAAGTCATACGTCGAGCTCTTCACCAACAAGAGCTCCTTCCGCCGCCTCTTCCTCGCCTGCGCCATCCAGGCCTCGATCCAGATGACCGGTATATCTTGCATCCAGTACTACAGCCCGACGATCTTTGCGCAGATTGTGAGCTACGAGTCCCATAAGACATGCGCGAGCGACCTGCTAACACTTCTGCCACAGGGCATTGCCACGGACGACACTCTGAAGTACCAAGGTATCAACTCGGTCATCGCGCTCATTGCCCAATTCCTCTGCATCTTGTTCATTGATTGGAGCGGGCGTCGGTGGGCTATGATCGGCGGTAAGGCTGCGCGGTACCCGTGACGAAACGCCTGGGTCGGGACTGACGAGCCACAGGCAACCTCGCCAACTGCGTCACCTTCATCGTAGCCACGGCGCTGCTGGCGTCGTATCCCCCAGGCACGACGCATAACCTGGGTGCGGGCTGGGGTTTCATCATCATGACCTGGTACGTCTCTGATGATAAGCGACTCGGATCTAAATGAGATATCTGACACGCTCGTCTGCTCTGACAGGGTCTACAACTTCTCCTTCTCCCTCACCAACGGCCCCCTGTCCTGGATCGTGCCCGCGGAGATCTTCGATACCCGCACTCGATCCAAGGGTGTCAGCATTGCGACTATGGTCAGCTTCGCCTTCAATACACTCATCGGTAAGCGTGTGCCGTGCGATCTGGGTGACAACGTTCACTTACTGAGCCACTTCGTGATCAGGTCAAATCACGCCAATCGCCATCAAAGCGGTCGGATGGCGCTTCTACCTCGTCTTCGTAAGTCTGTCCGCCTGCCACCGTGACACCTGGACTGAACCTTGCGCAGGTCGTCTTCAACTTCACGAACGCGGTCTTCTTCTGGGCCATCCAGCCCGAGACGGCCAAACGCCCTGTACGTTACGTCCATATCAATTTACGCCGCAGAGATACTGACGTCTCGAAAGCTCGAGGAGATGAACTACCTGTTCACTAACGCACCGCTGTTCGTGCCGTTCATGAACATGAAGGAGTTCGAGACGCACGATCTCGAGAACCGGGTCGCCGACGTTGAGCGCAAGCAGAGCGTCGCGAGTCATGTGGAGTAGGCCACGACCCGCAAGTATGGGTTCCTGTGCGAGAGCGATGACGCCCTGTGGCGAGACTGGCATTTACGAGAGCTTGGGATGCAGCTGACGGAGGAGTGCCGCGTGAGTCACTGGGCAGACTCTCGTACCTAAGTCAAGATGTGAGGCCATAATCGTTTGAATCCATACAGTACGCAATACAGATTGACAGCCCTGCTCGCCAATCAAAGTGGTCAGCTAGCGTCGATCTTCCTCAGGTCCACTATGGTCCATTGTACGTCGACACTCGCCGATCCGCGGACCGAATCCGACGTTGTGAGCGAGCTCGCCGACTTCAGCACGGGCAAGCCATCTGTGTCCAACGTCTTCCCCGATGCAACCTTCCGTCGGACGATCTTCACATTCTTACTATGGAGGAAGGCACCCCTGATCACGTCCGAGATGTTGACGGCGTCGAGCAACGCGAACCAGAAGCTCAGTCTGGCGAGCGGTCGCCGGTCGACCTTTTCGGCCTCCAGATCCCGAAGCGAGTACTCGCTCGCGGAGAACGGCCAGGAAAAGAGGATGCTGAAGACCAGCATCTCGCAACAGATGCAGAGCGCTGGTACGCCGATGGCCCAGTCCTCGAATGAGATATATTCCGTCGATTTCAAGACGCCGCCTTGATTGAGCCCGGCGAAGACAGGACCTTGTGTCAGGGCAATGCTGATGCTGTAGGAGACGAGCAATGTCAGCGGGTGACCCAGACGGTCATATGTCATTGTCGATGGACGTACATAATCTTGAACGTTGTGAACTTTGATAGGCTACTCCGCGCCTTCAGTGGAGACTGGAGACGTCTGTAAAAGCACACGATGGCCAGCAGAGCAGTAATCGTAGACACCGATTGGACCGCTTGAATGGCAATACCCGCGTATCTCCTCGTCAAGTCCGTAGGGCACGTGACGGCCTTCAAGATCCAGCCGGCAATCGCGGAGACCAAGTGCAGTGGCAGGATCTGGAACACCAAGACCCAGATGACGTGGAACCATCGCAGGCTGCCGTGCTCGTGCTTCTTGTGCTGCCGAACAATGAAGCGCCGCTCCAGCATCCCAAAGCTCGTCTCATATCCGCTAGGGTCCGGAACGATGTAGGCGAGGAACAGCAGGAAGATGGCGACCACGGCAAAGACCTCGTACAGGCCGGCCACGGGCTCAAGGTACTCGGCCGTCTCGTAGAAGCAGAGCGCGATGGCATTGAAAAGTCCGAAGACAAACGGAGTAAGCAGAATCCGGACAATGTGTCGCTGCTCCGTCGGGTCGGAGTAGTTGGCCAGATGGCGATAGATGTTGACCAGCGAGATGGCCAGGGTCAAGGCCGTCGAGACGCCGCCCACCACCGCGAGGAGCTTGTGGGTGGACCAGTCGTTGAGAGGGGGGAAGACTTTGTCCGGGATGTATGGCAGCTCGCACGCTCGATTGCTGAGGACCATGATCTTAGTGGAACTCGTTATTCTCGGTCGTATTGATCAGCTCGACCAATAGAGCGGGGGGCAGTGGATGAATGCTCTCGAAGGGACATAAGGAGTGCGAAAGTTCAAGGAAATGAGTATCGTGGGCATGCGATGCTCACTTGAATGCAAAGTTGCCTTGGCCGGTGAAACACTTATCGGAGCGGGTTGTTTCGTGGGTCGCACGAGACAAAACGCTGCTATATGGCGTCAAAGGTTATGCTGCTACACATATGCTACACTCGAACGATGGGCTTCACGCAGTCAAAACCACGATGTAGTTCATGTCGAAGAGATGGATGAGGATGTGTGAGGATGGGGTGAGCCGGAGGGGAGTTGTCTGAGAGTTTGGCTTGGCGTGTTGTGTCCAGCCTTGGCAGGACGACCAGACCACCCGTGAGAGAGACAAGCCTAGGTAGTCTCGACTAGGTAATACAACTTCGCTCCTCAGGACATCGACTCCACTACCTGATCCCCGCCGCCCGCTCCAACGCAATCGTGCCCTCCAGAATCTGGCTCCCCCCCAAACCCCCCACTCCCTCGCCGGGCACAGACGCCTCAGCCCACACCTCATGGAACTTGATACTCGCATCGCTCGTCGCTACCACCAGACACCCCTCCTCCCTGGCCCCCTCACCTCTGCCTCCGCCTCCGCGCCCCCCACCCGCCGGCCCCCGCGGGTACGCGATCCCCCACAGCGCCCTCTCCTCACTCACCCACGGCACTTTGACCCTGCACTCGCACCCCGGCCACCCGAACACCGCGACGCGGATGCGGTGCTCCGGCTGCGCGAATCCGAACGTCGCCGCTACCTCGCGGCGCCGCGCACTCCAAACCAGACTCGTGACCTGCGCGCAGCAGTCGATGGTCGCGAGCTTGGCGCCGGAGGCGGCGTGGAAGAAGTGGATGCAGCGGTCGTTGCTGCCGCCGCCGGCGGCGAGAAGGCTGGGCTGCCAGGGCGCGAAGGCGAGGGCTTTGACGGCCGCGTTGAGCTGGAAGAGGTACTTGTGCTGACCGGCCGTGATCAGGAGCACCGGCTGCTGTCCAGGCGGGCTGTGCGTGGTATTGGGTGTAGTGCCGCTTGAGCGGACGTTGACGGTCGCGTCGCTGCCGCCTCTGTCCCTCCCCGAGATGGGTATCCGCGAGGGAGGCGTCGCGCGCAAGATCTTCCTCCGGTCGAAGAGGAACAGCTGGTTATCGTTCCCGCCCGTGGCAAACATCTCGCCGTCGGGGCTCCACGCCATGCCGCAGACCTGCTGGGTGTGACATGACACCCGGGCCAGTAGCGTCATACTCCCGTGCCAGTCAAACAGATCCCTCTGCTCCTGGTGCGGCCACTCCACGGCATAGAGGTAGACGTTGCCGGCCTCGTCCCCGACAAGGAGCTCCTCCGTCTGCGCCACCACGCAGGGTTCCCGGATCGAAGGCCGCTTCGCCGTGTTCGGCCGGAACGCCACGCAGGAGATCGGCGCCGGCTGTTCGCTGTCGAAGCGGGGGTCGCGATCCAATGGGCTCCAGAGGGTGATGCGGCCATCCGCTCTCCCGACAGCAAGGATGGCACTCCCGCCGTCCACGGAGCTGAAGGAGATGGACGTGACGTGCGCAGCGAATGGCGCAGTCAGTGAGTCCGGAAGCTGTCTGTTCGCGGCATTCTTCTGCTCCGACCAAAGGTAGACGTGCGAGCCCAGGCCCACGGCGAGACAGTCCAGGGTCGGCGAGTAGGCAAGTAGCGAGCAGTAGTAGTCATCTCTCAACGCGGGCGCGTCGAGGACGCGGAACGGGATGGTCGGAGTCCCCTTCCCCTTCTTCGGCCGGCCTTTGGTGGGCGAGACTGGACATTCTGCTTCCCAGATCCCATCGCGCCAAGTCCGCGTAGCAAAGCTTGCTAGGCTGCTGCCAGCACCCGAGGTCATCAGCGACCTAGGCGAGCCAGGATCGCGCATCCTCGCACCCTGATCGATATCCATCGCAAGCGCCAACCGCTTCCCATGCGTCCTCTCATCCTCATTGGCAGAGTTCCTCCGCATGAAGTCCGCGGTATGATGCGACGCGCTCGTCCCACTCGTGACTCGCCCCCCTCTCCCATTCGACGTGCTCGGTACCCCGCCGGTGACTTGTGTGCCACCGACCGTCCAGACCGCGCCGTCGCTGACTGCTCTCCGATCAGGGCCCGTAGCAGTAATGGCGAGAGTGCCGGCTCGTCCTGGGGTCCTTGGCAGGGGAGCCGGCGTGCGGACTGCAGCCAATTGCTCGGCCATGCGGAAGGTGCGGCGGACCGGTGGCGCGAAGGGATCTACAGCGCTCCGTGTATACGCTGGCTTATTGGTAGGATTGCTCTCGTCGGCCAGCTTGGTCGAAATGTACGCCTCCTTCGTAGGCGTGCCACTGCGCCCGGATACGAAGCGATCGGGCGACTGCAGGCCAAACGCCATTAGTCGCCGCTGTCTCGACGTCGCGTTCCTCTGGCGGTGTCGGAGCAGTACGCTAGGTTGTCGCTGAGGCGAGCCTGTGCCGCCTCGTGCAGGAGAGAATGAAAACCTCCGCGCTCCCTTCGCGGGGCTGGCCGGTACCAGCGGCGTCTCCTCGTCGTCATCATCATCACCCTCAGCCCGCGATCCATAGTCTTCTTCATCATCCACAGAGTCGGACGGGACGCCGTCCAACTGCGACGCTTCCAACCGCGGTAGCCGCCGCAACTCCGGCCGCGCCAGCTTGACCGGACTCGCCTCTGGACTCGTCTGCGGCGTATCATACGTCCCATCATTGCGGCTGAACGTGCTCCACACTGACGAAGGCGTGTCCGGGCTGCCGGCCGCGCTCGACCACTCACTCCGGCTCGGCGAGGGTGTGAGGCGATCCGTCCCTCCTGGCAGTAGGCGCACGTCCAGGAGTGGGAGCGCGCGGCGGCGCTGTAGCCTGGTCGGGTCGGCCGGATCGCCACTGCGCGAGAGAGTTGCGGCCGTGCCGGGCTCGGTGCTCTTGCGCTCGGTCCTGGACTTGCTGCACGTCGACGGTGACCTCGCTGCCTTCGGAGCCGGGCTTGCTTTGGGAAGAGAGGATTCGATCGAGCCCGAGTATGATCGGTCCGCGGTTGCTTCGCTCCCCTGGGCTTCCCGCTCCGGGGGCGGAAGGAGACCGACTGGCTGCGGATCGCGAGGAAACGGCTCGACTGCAGGCTCGGCGGACGGGCCCGTAGATGGGCACGAGGTCCGTTTTCTCGGTCGTGGTGTTGCCTCTCGCCGCGTAAGTTCGGCCGCTGCCGGCAGTCTGGATGATGTGCTTGGAGGTGAACCCGACGATCTCCCGGGCCGCGTAGAGGTGGTGCTGGGCGCAGCCGTTGCAAAGGGAGCTGCGCTCGCCGGGTCCACAGCTGGCGCGTGAGACACCGGAGACGATCGAAGGGGAGCGGACTGAAGGTGATCCGACGCCATCGGGAGATTGGACAGGGTTGGTAGGGCCCACGATGCCAAAGGAGCGGATTGAGCGCAGTGAGCCGGTGGCTGTGCGCCTGGTGGACCGACCTCGCTCGACGGACGGCTCCCGGCCTGCGGGGTTTGGTTGCCAGTCGATTCCGACGGGCTCAGTCGCAAGGCCCTCGGGTTGGTCTCGCGGGGCGAGAGACTGCTTGCCAGCATTCCGCCGTTGGATTCGGGCTTCGTAAAGCGCGTCTTGCTCTCTCCGCTTCCTGACCCGCGCCTGTTCTTGGAGTTCGGCTTTCCGAGCTCGCTTCTCATCTCTCTTGGCCGTGACATCGGCCCATCTGCGTGTGATTGGGCCTGTGAAAGGCGGCCGTGATCCGGGTGTTGACTCCTCTGGCACTGCGCTGGACTTCGTGCTGGCTCGACTGCGGACTCGCCGGAGCCTTGATGTGGCGTCTTTGGACAGGAGCCGCTTAATGAACATCTTAGCTGAGACATAGGACGATTGCCGGCGTCTTGGCTCGATTGCGGCATCCGACATAGCAGGACCGTTGTTGGAGGTAGACCGAGGGGGCTATGGATGATGGGTACCACTGGAGGGTTTGCGAGCAACAGCCTAGCAATGAGTATTTCAGCTCGGTAACACGTTACATCGGGGACAACGGGAGCGTATATGACTTCGCGTAGGCCACGCTATTCCGCTGGGACCGGCTGGTAGGTGCGGAGCAGAGAGAGACGGGACTTCCAAAGGTCTGGTGCTGTCCATCTCTACAAGAGCGAGCGCTGCCTGTTGAAGACTGCGCTTGCTCTCGCCGTTCGCGGGAAGTGCGGTGAGAGGCAGAAGCGCCTTGCCAATGATGCACCTGTTTCCTTCCATGTCGAGACCTGTCGTCAACGCTGAGGTATCTTGCCGCCGGTCACGGGGCAAGTGCCAATGTTGTGAAGACGAGACCGGCGGCGAAAGCGCGGCAACTCCATGTTGAAGAACGTTGTTGCCTCCGGTGTTGGATGACACGCTCCCTTCGCTTCGGTACCGTGAATGAGCTGCATCGGTGATGGCAAGCGTGAGTCTAGTGCACCGCCGATGGCCCACACGCCGATGGTGATGGTGGAAGGAGTGAGGTCGCTGACGAACGAGGTCACCAGCACGGCATCCCCCGCGTGTCCGCCGCCACCTTCGACAAGTCCGAGCAGGCGCGCAACAGGGAGCGGAGGCCGATCGAGCAATACCAGACCCTCGAGACGGCGGTGATTGACCGGGTGAGGCAGGCGATGTTCGCCCGATCTCGCAACACTGATGATGTTGCCTAGGTCAAAGCCAAGGACTACTCCGACGCGACCTTCCAGCTCACCTCGCAGCTTCTCACGCAGAACCCGGAGTACTACACGATCTGGAACCACCGGCGGCGCGTCCTGCAGCACGTCTTCGCCCAGGAGCTCGCCACTCCTCCCCCTCCATCCGCGGCGCAAGATGATGACAGCGCGCCCGCCGACCCGAGCGGCTTACCACCCGCTCAACACGAGATCTTCCTCCTCATCACAGAGGACCTGCGCTTCCTGATCCCGCTGTTGAAGCAGTACCCGAAATGCTACTGGATCTGGAACCACCGCTCCTGGCTCCTGAGCGCCGCGACCAAGCATCTCCCACCCGCCACCGCAGCGGAGCTCTGGATGGGCGAACTGGGGCTCGTGGGCAAGATGCTCGCGCTCGACTCGCGCAACTTCCACGGCTGGGGCTACCGGCGCGAAGTCGTGCAGGCGCTCGAGCGGCTCAGCAGGGGCAGTGGCAAATCTGGCGACGGAAGTATGGTCGAGCGAGAGTTTGCCTACACGACGCAGATGGTCCACACGAACCTGTCCAACTTCTCCGCCTGGCACTACCGCAGCCAGCTCATCCCGCGCCTACTCGACCTTCGGCACGCCGACACGGAAAAGCGGACGCAGTTCCTGGACGCGGAGTTCGAGCTCATCACCAAAGCGCTGTACACGGACCCCTACGACCAGAGCCTGTGGTTCTATCACCAGTACCTCATGGCCACGTTGGACCCCGACAACGCCCAAGCTCCTGCGATCCTGGACCAGTGTGGGGTTGAGGAGCAGAGGAAGTACTTGGAGCAGGAGCTGGAGAGCGTGCTGGAGATGTTGGATGGGGCCGAGGACTGCAAGTACATCTATCAAGCGCTGCTGGAGTACTCGTCGCGTCTGCGGAGCGATGGCGGGCCAAGTCACGAGGCGGTCGCGAATCGGGGAGCGATGGAAGGGTGGTTACAGGAATTGAGGAAGATTGATCCGTTGAGAGAGGGGAGGTGGAAGGACTTGGGGACGAAAATGAGCTTATAGTACTACGTCAAGCTACTCTGCAGTCACTGTCCTATTGCTCGGAAGCATGGTCGCGCTCGAGCGCAGCTGCGAGCCTGGACGACGGACTCAGTCGGTCAGCTGACTGTCGAGTACGCCGCCACCTGCCTATTCCTGGACTCCACCATCACGATCTCCGCCATCTGAAACTCCGCCCGATAAGTCCGCCGTCGCGATCTTCGCCTTCGCGCTCTCCGCCTTCGCGACCTCCATCATCACCATTCCCGCCATGCCCCTCTCCGCCATCACGATCTCCACCGTCACGATCTCCATCATCACGGTTCCCGCCACGAGTATCTCCTCCATCACCATCTCCACCCTCACGATCACCATCATGCCCCTCATGATAAGCACTACTCTCGCTGTGAGCGCCAGCACCATGGACCCCACCCTTGGGAGTCCCCAGAACAAACTTCGGCGGCTTGGCCAGCGACGCCCCCCCGCTCGTCACCCCGACACTCCTATACTCCCCCCCGCCATCACTAAACGTCGCATTCCCACACTGCCGGAAGGTGCTTTTCGCATCCCCCAAGGAAAACCCCTTGGTCGCGCAGTTCTCGTCCGCGTACACCGTCACTTGACACCCGTGGCGGTTGTCGTCGTGGTGGCTGCCCTTGGCCTTGTACATGAAGGACGGGGCGACTCGGCGTAGGCGAAGGGCCAGCAGTGGTTGTGGAAGAGGTCCTTGACGTGGTAGACTTTGCCGGTGCAGACGGGGCCGCCGTAGGCGGTGAACTTGATGTCGAAGTCGAAGACGGAGCGGGCGGCGATGGTGGTCGCCGCGGCGAGGACGAGGGAGGTGAGCTTCATGATGGCGATCACGTTGGGAAGAAGCTGGGAGGGTGTTTTAGGAATGGGTGTGGGTGGATTCGGGAAGGCTGCGCTGTTCACGACTTACAGTGTGCAGATTGCTGTTGCGATCCAAGAGTCGTGTGTCTTTCGTTCACGCAGCACATGGGGACCTCCATCTTATATGTGAGGCAGATCGTGTATGAGGGGAGCCCAACGACATCGATTTTGATGACCAGGTTGCAAAGCCAAGAGCAAAGATACAGTCTCTATGTATGGCTATATGGGAGAAACATGTCTCTCTTCTGAGAAGATGAGACCAAATCTACCTTTGCAATCGACCTGACTGGCGTGCAGTCGTGAGCTTGGAGCCGATGTCTTGGCGTGAGACCGTCCTCCAGACCGTGAGCTGCTTGAGGACGACAGACGGAGCTTGGCGTCCAATGCATCATCCGCTCCCTTTCGTCGTCTCCGTTCCATCCTCCAAGAACATGCAGCCATGGTCTCACCGACCCGAGACTCGCCTTGATAAGGCCTTCGTAGGCGTCGAAGTTGACGTGTCTGCTTACGAACCACCTGTGGCATTGGGCGGCCTGACTCGATTCATGCTCATGCATATATATACGGCAGGCTGCGTAACTCCGATGCCATTGACCATCAGCCCTCCCTATCTTGCAGCAGTCCCTGTCTTGTCTGACTACCGCGCACACTCCCTGTCACAACACCAACACCTCGCAACACTGACCCACGATCATGGACTTCCTCGCCGAATTCGCCAAAGCCCGCCTCTACCCTCCCGCAGACACCCATCCCTCCTTCGCCGGCAAGACCGTCATCGTGACCGGCGCCAACACCGGCGTAGGCTACGAAGCAGCCCTCAAGTTCGCCCAGCAGGGCGCCTCGCCGCTCATCCTCGCCGTCCGCTCGCTCAAGAAGGGCGAGGAGGCCCGCGCCCGGATCCAGAGCCGCATCGGCAGCACCACCAAGACACCCGAGGCAGACACCATCGACGTCTGGGAGCTGGACATGCTCTCCTACCCCAGCATCCAGGCCTTCGCCGCGCGGGCCTCGCGGGAGCTGCGCAGCCTGGACTACCTGATCCTCAACGCCGGCGTCTCCCCCGCGAAGTTCGAGCGATCCGCGTACGGCTGGGAGCGGACGGAGCAAGTCAACGTCCTCTCCACCGTGCTCCTCGCCCTGCTCCTCCTGCCCCAGCTCCGGGCCAGCAAGACGTCGGAGTTTACGCCTGTGCTCGAGCTCGTCAGCTCCGGGATCGCGTACGCATACAACGACCTCATGGACTACAGCACCCAGCAAGGCCCCATGCACGCCTACAGCGATGCGCTGGAGAAGTCGTGGAATCCCATGAGTGCGTACGGGGTCTCGAAAGTCTTCCTCGAGTTCGCCAAGGTCGAGTTGACCGCGCTCGCGACCAAGCCGTCCAAATCAGGAAAGGACGACGGCGTCCTCGTCATCAGCGTGTGTCCGGGCCCCACGAAGTCGGATCTCGCGCGCGATCAGACGGCGTGGTATATGCGGATTGCGCTGGCGATCTTCGGCTTCTTCCAGCGCTCGGGCGAGCAAGGGTCGCGGACCTACATCAGCGGTGTCATGCAGGGGGAGAAGGGACAAGGTGGCTTCTGGCAGCACGACAAGCTTCGGGCGTGAGTGCAGGTCCCGTACATGTGAATGCGGATGTCAGGACCGGATAGCTGACCATTGCATATCAATACAGGCCCGCACCTCTTCTGCTCAGTGACAGGGACGGGAAGCTTCGCGCGCAGATCTGGGCCGAGATCGTGCAGGCGCTTGAGAGCGAGGTGCCCGAAGTGAAGCAGCTGGTTCAAGGTTGAGCGAGCATGACCGCTGCAAATCAAGAAGTGGCCCCAAGGGCCAGAGATACGGCTGAGCGTTCGACAGGGTCAATGAAGGCTCCGTGCGTATATGCGCATCTCTGTCGGTCGTCCGGCGGGTCCAATAATATCGACACATAGCGGCATATTTGGCTTCTAGCCACGCTGCTTGCCACCAGCGCCCGAGTCCTTTCGAGCGACTGCAATCTTATCACCCTGATCGTCCCTTCGCACAATCGCGGCCTTGTCCTTCTAGTCCAGAGGCGCGTGCTTGAAGAGAAACGACACGCTCTCGCCATTGTGCGTCCGTCGACACGCCTCCGCCAGCTGCAACACACAATCAGCACGACCCAAGCCTCACTACCACGCGCGCCAACCAAAGACCTGGAACTCACCGTAGGACTGATATCAATCGTCTCGATCCTTGAACACAACTTCTTCTTCTCCTCATGCGGCACCGTATTCGTAACCACCAGCTTCGTCAGCTGGCTCCCATTCAGCTTCGCGCACGCGTCCCCGGACAGGATCCCGTGCGTCACGATGGCGATGGCCTCGCGCGCGCCGTGCTCCATCACCACCTCGGCCGCCTTGACCAGCGTGCCGCAGGTGTCCGCCATGTCGTCCACGATGATGGCGATGCGGCCGCGCACGTCGCCCACGAGCACCATGCGCGAGACCTCGTTGGGCCGCGCGCGCTCCTTGTGGATGAGGGCGAAGCCGAGGTCGAGGCCGTCGGCTATCGATGTCGCTCTGCGGAGCGGTGTGTCAGTCCCGCAATGTTCCCCCTCGAACGAGAGTACCCTACCTCTTCGCCCCACCAGCATCTGGGCTGACAATCACGCACTCCTTCACCGCCAAGTTCTCCCTAATCCACCTCAGTGTACTGGGCTCCGCGTACAGGTTATCCACCGGCACATTGAAGAAGCCCTGGATCTGACTCGCATGCAGATCCATCGTGATCACATGGTTGCAGCCCGCAGTCTGCAGCATATTCGCCATCAACTTCGCCGTGATGGGCGCGCGACTCTTGTCCTTCTTGTCTTGGCGCGCGTAGGGAAAGTTGGGCAGGACGGCGGTGATGCGGCGGGCGGAGGCGGTGCGGCAGGCGTTGATGAGGATGAGGAGTTCCATGATGTGGTCGTTGATGTTGCCTGGTTCGGTGGACTGGATGATGAAGACTGTAGCCCATATCTTAGTATATGCGCTCTCCTTGCGCCGGTCGAGGTCTGGGCGTACCATCTTCGTCACGGACGGACTCGCCAATGGAGATGCTGGACTCGTTGTTGCTGTACTGCAGCACCATGACCTTCGCTAGCTCTATGCCCAGTCTGCCACACGCGCATCAGTACACACCTCGCGCGACAGCTTGTCGCCCGAGTCTCTGCGCATCCTCACCTGTCCGAGACCAGCTTGGCCAGCTGCCCGTGGCTATTACCCGTAAGAAGCTTGATCGAGTTGGTCGCCATCTTGGCGCGACCGCGATGCGAGACGTGGAGATCCGATGAAGAAGGCGAAGTTGCTCATGATGAGATTGTACGAAGCTCGAGTATTGCTGCTGGTGAAGCTTGCATGTGAATTCGCGATTCCGCTAGCGTCCACTTTTTTCCTGGAGAGCGCTATACCGCTTTGGGGCGACGGCGAGGTCATCCGGTCATGCTTACGAGGTTGTTAAGAGACGACATTACGGTTTAAGGGCAGGTCACGGGGATGAGAGTACGGGTTGAAGCTTTTCGATTCGCTCAGGGCGGCAATCTACGCCGCCTTTACTGATGCTACACTACCAACGCCGCCCTTGCGATGCTCGTGGCAATGCTCTGAGCGCCAGTCCTCACTTCACGACGAGTGGCAAGATATCAGACCGATCGATCTAGTCGTCTCCTCTCTGTCTTTCCACGCCTACTTGCGCATGCTGGACGCGCGACGCTTCCTCAGGTCCGCCTGCTTCTGCTTTTCCTCACCCACACGCTTGTGCAGGATCTGGGCGTAGTCGTTCTGCATGCAATGTCAGCATTGGTTCGAGCATCGATCATGGCGTAAGTGACATACCGCAGCATCCTTGGCGTTCTCGGCATGACGGCGCTTGAGTGCGATGCGGTGGCGCTTGTGCTGGAGGCGCTGAGGGGTGACCAGACGCTGGATGCGCGGGGCCTTGGTGTACGGCTTCGCGCCCTCCTTCTTGGGCTGCACCTCACGACGGATGACGAACTTGCGGACCTGAAATTTGGCAGAACTTCGTCAGCACATCGTGTTCCGGTCTCAGACTCAGCGCTCTGTCCGCGAGGACAAGAGCCGCTGGCGAAGAGGAGATAGAGTAGAGCTCGTGTAGGAGCAGTCATACTCACATCGTCTTCCTTGCTGAGACCGAAGAACTTGCGGATCTTGGTCGCGCGCTTGGGCCCAAGCCGCTTCGGCAACACCGTGTCCGTGACACCCGGGATATCCTGCTCGCCCTGCTTGACAATGCTCAAGGCCAGGACACTCAGGTCCATGCCGACGATGCAGCCGCGGACGGACTTCCTCTTGCGCTCACCCGTGCGGCGCGGGCGGTAGCACGAGTGGCCGTCGGCGAGCAGCAGGCGCACACGCGTCGGGTGCATGACACCCTGCTTCATGGGGAAGCCCTGCTTGTCGTTGCCGCCGGTGATCTTGAAGATGTAGCCCTTGAACTCATCGCCGACGCTGTCGCCGGGCACTTCCTGGCCCATGCGGCGGTCCATGAAGATGCGCACTTTGCGCTCATCTTCGATGTCGATGAGCTTCTGCGTGCCGTTCGAGGGGAAGGAGATGTTGAGCTTCATGTTGACGGTGAGCAGTCAAGATGTGCTGGATGGAGGAGAAACGTCGTCGTGGCAGCAGATCGGTGTGCACTGTTCGCCGAAGTCCACTCGAGAATTGCGCTTGGCAGTGCGCGAGGGGGCGGTAGATCCCGCTGCATAGATGCCTAAGGACATCCATCCGCCGAAGCTCCACCCAATCTTGCACGTTGCTCGTGTAACAACATGACTCCCTGCCCACGACAATGGTACGGAACAGAGGTTCGGGAGACTGCCCGCACAGACACGCCCCAGTCTGGCGATGGCGAGCATGACTTCAGCGCTGCTGGGCGAGGCGAAGAGAGATGCCTCTATCCCATGGACTTTCCGGCTTCCGGGACTGCTTTTCCCAAGCTGAGCGCCGAGGCTGCGAAGGCACGAACCGCTCTTCACATGTACGCCGTCTGGTCGGGAGCGTGTCGGTAGACGTCGCACCCGTAGTAGATGTGCGGCGGGAGTATCGACATGGGAGTAACTTCCACCAGTAATGGCGGCCTCTCGCGTCCCTTCCTCACTGATCACGGCGTACATCTGGCACGGAGCGCCTGGCCGCGCGTACGTCATCTACCTTTCCCTCTTTCGCACCGCTCTTGGATCGAAGGCAGAGAACCTGCTTTTCTCCTGCAGCTTACGCTGCCGTATCATCCATCTGCTGTCGCTTCATATATCTTCACTTCTTCCTCCCCTTGGCATGCTCTTGGCTCCTTGGCATCTGCAACGATCTGCTCCGGCCATCCCGCAAATTGCTAGCTAGCGGATCTGTGCACGCGACCACCTTGACCCCAATCAGACATGACTACCGGGCAGCAGCAGGTGCAACAATGGTGCCAGTCCCGGGACTCGATCAGCTCGCACTACACGCTAGACCCTACTAAATCCCCCGGAGAGATCGTCGAGCATCTGTACAAGACGAGCCATCTGAAGTCGCCTTCGACCAAGTCACCAGGCGCCCGGAAGGTAGCGAGCAACGAAGACCTGGAATGGGCGCGTCGATGTGGCAACTTCGGCAACATACAGCCCAGTGAGTTGTTCTTACGAGCCTACCATGACCTGCTGCAATGCCTGGAACACGATGCCATCGCCAATTGCGTCTCGCCGCCGCTCTGTGGCTCAACTGGTTTCGTACCATTGACCATCATCGCACCACTCAATGACCAGCTCCGACACATGTCGAACCTCATTGTCCGGGCGAAGCGGGAGGTGCTACTGGCCACGAACTTCTGGAAGCATTCTGGCGCTAGCGATCTTGTCCACGATGCCATGATCGAACTTTCGAAGCGTGCAGGAGCACGCGGTGAAAGAGTCGTGTTCAAGCTGATGTACGATCGTGGCGATGTCAAGCAATTCTTCGGCAACCACCAGCCCGTCGACGAGAAGACGTGGACGTCCGACGTCGTCGGCCTGCCCGCCAAACACCTGATACCGAATCTGGATCTCGAGGTTATCAACTTCCACCGGCCACCCCTCGGCACCTTCCACTCCAAATTCATGGTCGTCGACCGAGAGATCGCCGCCATGTCCAGCAACAACATCATGGACAATGATAACGTCGAGATGATGACCCACATCGAGGGCCCTATCGTGGACAGTGTCTGGGAGACCTTCCTGGTGTCCTGGCACATCAAGCTCGACCCTCCAGTGCCCTGCCGCGACACGACTGCCATGTCCAAGCCGCCGCCCACATACCAGGAGGCCACGTTCACGCAGCTGTTCGAACCTGACGGGTCCTTCAGACTGCCTGAGAAGGCCTTTGACAACGACTTACCCGAGCACATGCCTGGCGATCCGCACTACGACGACACCATAGCCGGCGAGATCGACCGCATGCGCTCGGTCCTACGGCCACGACAAGGCGAGTCGAATGCGGACGTAGTCTGCCGCCATCTCAACAAACCCACCAAGCTCACCATCAAACCCACCGCGCCAGCCCGCGAACCAAACCTACATTTCTTCCCCTTCATCCCTTGCCCGCCTACCGAAGCCGTACCCATGGCCATGGCGTCCCGCAAGCCCTACGCAGACCTGAACAACCAATCCGAGTTCGTGCCGCAGAACGAGTGCTGGCTGTCCCTGATCCGCAACGCCAAGCGCACCGTCTTCATCCAGACCCCCGACCTCAACGCCAAGCCCCTACTCCCCGCGCTCGTCGAAGCCGTCAAGCGCGGCGTGGAAGTCACCTACTACGTCTGCGAAGGCTACAACGACCTCGGCGAACTTCTCCCCGGCCAAGGCGGCACGAACGAGATGGCCGCGCGCACGCTGCACGAGCAACTCCCCTCGCCATCCGACAAAGAGCGCCTGAAGATCTCCTACTACGTCGCCGCCGACCAGGACCACCCGATCCACAACTCCTTCAAGCAGCGCAGCTGCCACATCAAGCTCCTCATCGCCGACGAGAGCGTCGGCGTGCAGGGGTCCGGGAACCAGGACACGCAGAGCTGGTTCCACAGCCAGGAGGTCAACGTCATGGTCGACTGCCCGAAGGTGTGCCGGGCCTGGCGGGAGGGCATCGAGCGGAACCAGAACACGGGGGCGTTTGGGCGGGCGCGGGAGGACGGATGTTGGTATGATGCCGAGGGGAAGCTGGCGGAGGGGAGTCTGGGGACGAATCCGAGTAAGCTTGATCGGGTCAAGGGGGCGTATGGGATGTTGCAGAAGGCCAGAGGGGCTTGATGGGGTAAGTTCCTAGGATGCTCGTCTGTTCGTGCGTGAGGCTTGAGCAGCCTGTCTATCGCCCCGCTGATTACTCCTATGGAAAGGACACAGAACGCTGCGCAGATCATGGGTCCGAATCCCTAATCAAAGCAAAATCATGTGTGGAATGCTGCTTCGCAAGATCAGGCACATTGACCCTGTATGTGCTATTCACGTCACCCGCTAAGCATGCTCAGGGCCACCAGATCATCACGGGTGGCTGCCACTCATGAGCGTGATAATCGTATGCACCCGTGCCGTCCGGTGTGAAAGGTACACGGCGTGAGTAACCACGCCCGTCCAGACCCCCGATCGACCCTATACAGCTTCTGCCATTTCTCCTATGCTACGACATGACCCCCTTCATGGCATTGCGGACACTCTCCAGCTCTTCACATCATGGCGACGCCGTCCCCACCTTCAATGACAATGGAAGTTGTAGTCCTGGCCTCCACCTACAACCTTAAGCGTTTGATTCGTCCCAGCAACCGAGGACACTGTTGGGACAGACGTGGTCCGCATTCCCGCCCCCAACATCCTTGCCTACAGCAGAGCCCTCAACACCGGGCCCCGTGACTACGACTGCTCCACGCTGCTCAATCGGGCACGTCGGCCATCGCGCGGATCGCGACAACCGGCCTCAACGCCACGAAAATCTGCTCCGGGGATCTGGCTCCTCTCGAATGCCTGGCGCGGTCTCGTGGCGAGCCTGGAGGAGTTCTTTCCCTTGCTCGCCCGAGCGGGATGCGCGGAGTGCAAAGAGGACGGGCGGCGCGGGGCTGGTGACTGTGCGACCGCCGGAGCATTGGGGAAAGGCGGGAAGGTGTTGGTGAGTGAGATGATTCTGGGTGGACAGCGTGTCGTGACGAGGCCGTGAGCGGCTGCGAGTGGCTGCGAGTGCATACCAGCGTGATCTATGCACTCATTTCGCCCTCCTCTCCAGCCCACATGAGTGATGCAGCGAGTCGATGGCATCCGCCCAGACTAAACGTCTTGAACAGGATTGCAGGTCCTAGAGACAAGACGCATCGCGTGACTACAAGAAGGGGGTATCTCCGCTACACAAGCTCAACCATCGCTCCTCCATTCGCCCTCGCCCTGGACCAGTTCAGCAGATCGCGGGTTTGCAAACCTCCATCCTCCCACTCCCATCGTATGTATGTCTCCCCGCTGCTCCCGCCGGGGCCGTATCTTCGCGCGCGATCTCGGCTGTGACCTGCACACCACTCGCCTCCGCGCTCTCATCCTCGACCTTGGCCCAGCTTTCAACTTCGACCGACGTGGGCGAAGATGGGAGCAGTCTGCTCTCCCTTGCCCACGTGTGCTCTCCCCCCCACCTCATCTCGCGCCTCTGCAAGCCTCCCCCATACACACTCCACCGACTCGAGAGCTTCCCAGCCGAGCATCCGCCCTTCCTTCCCCAGCACCCATACCCTCCCCCACACCTCTCCCACCCAGTCTCCCCCATTACCCACCTCCGAACGGCCCATACCCATCCGACCCGCCCCCACCTCCACCTCCACCTCCGCCTCCAGTCCCGGACCCCCCATTCCCATTCCCACTCCCATTACCATCGTACCACGTACTCCGCCTCGCGTCCCCGAACCCCCCGCCCCCGTTCCCGCGCGGATAACTCCCCACCGGCAGTCCACCGCCCAGGGGTGGGTTCGAGTTGGGGTTATACCCGACATCCACCCCCCCCACCCCGCCGCCACCCATCCCCAGCCCCAGGCCCTGCGAACTAGGCGGCGGGCGCGGCGGGATGGGGTACCCGCCCCGCGCGGCCGGCCCCCCCTCGTCCTCATTCCCGGTATAGTTCCCCCCGCCGGGATGCAAGACCGG
>JAWDJV010009662.1:0-23358 GCA_033119285.1 Teratosphaeriaceae sp. CCFEE 6253
CCCGTCCTCGCCGATACGACGTCTACCGAGCTTCGTGATCTATGAAGCATCTCTCGAGACCCGCCGCTCTCCTTCGCGCTCGCGAGTCTCTGTCGTGAGGATCGTCTTCCTGGGGCCCTTCCTCTTGTTGTCACGAGCATGTGGTCATTGCCAAAGACGATGCCGAAGCCTTCGTTGAACCTGGATGACAGCGTCGGGTAGCCTGACCAGCTGGCCAAGTGTCGACGGACAGTCTTCTGATCACCAGTTGACTACAATTACATAGAAGATACACTTGTAGCTGCCCCAAGAATGCCCATGCCCATGTCCCGTGTCCATGCCCGCTAGCTTGTCATCCCGGTAGATAGAACACGCTCGCAGCAAGTACACGCCCATCGCACCGCATGCCTCACTCAGCACATGACAGACCCGATAATGTAGCACCCTGAGCCATCGCCAGCCACGCACCGCTCCCCTTCCCTCCCATTCGAGAGCGACGTATGCCCAGCTTCCGTCACCGTCGGCACAATGCACCAGCTCCTCCTGTAACCCACCCCAGCCTTGCGCAAGCTCGACTGCTCCACTCAAGCCGACGTATCCTCCCCGAACTTCTTGACCGCCAGCTTGACCGCCTCCTGCGCCGCGCCGTCCACCGGGCGCCCCTTAGGCGCCTTAGGAGTCGCCACGCGGAGGGCCTCCCAGACGCGCACGTCCTGCGATGCGTGCACACCCCCCTGCTGCGACTGGAAGTGGTTGGAAGACGACCTGTTGTGGCCGCCGCCGCCCGTGCGCCGGATCTTCCGCTGCGGCTGGGCGTCCTCCTTCTAAGAGTCGCCCCCGCTGGCGGCTTGAGCCGGTGCCGCAGGCGGCGTGGCGGTGGTGCCCGTCGTCCCGGCGCCGCCGCGATCGCCACCGCGCCCTCGCCCACGACCACGGTCGTTGAACCCGCCACGCCCACCGCCGCCTCGGCCCCAGTTACCGCCGCGGCCGCGCCCGGACTCGCTGTCGCTACCTGTCGTTGCGCCGCCAGTCGACTGGTACCCGCCGCGGTCTGGACCCTGGGCGCCGCGCTGAGCCGGGCCACCGCGGGCGCCGAAGCTGCCGCGTCCACCCCGGTCGCCGAAACCGCCGCGAGGGTTGGACCGGAACTCGCTGAAGCGGATCTGCTTGTGCTTGGTCTTCGCCTCCGGCAACGGGCCACGGCCCAGGACCTCCTTCATCGTGTCCGTGTCTGCGAAGTGCGCGACAAACTTGCCGCCACCGAGCTTGTCGAGACGGGAGATTTTGCCCGCGTCCTCGGAGGTGAAGGCTTGGGACTTGACTTCATCGACCGCTTGAAGATCGTACAGTCCAGTGATGAAGATGCCTTTCGAGGGCTCCTGCGGCTGCGGGGGTTGCTGTGGCGGCTGCTGAGTGTTGTTCGGCTTGTTCTGTACCGGCGTGCCAGATGGCTTGGGTGCATCTGTAGGCGCGCCATTCGTCTGAGGCATATTGACCGTCGGAGCCGTGGTGCCGTTGGTAGGAGGCGCCGCAGCCGATTGCGGTGCAGGAGCGGCAGGCTTTGATGGGATGACCTGCTGTGGCTGGCTCGGCTTCGGCTGCGTCGCTTGCTCGAATTGCCTCTGCGCCAACGGCTGCTGGGCATTTTGCTGTGGGGGCGCCTGGTGGATGGGGTTCTGCTGAGCTGCAGGTCCTTGCGGCGGCGGCTTCACCTGCGCCTGGGCCATTTGCGGAGGCTGCTGTCCCGGAGTGGGGAGGTTGCCGCCCGTGGGTGCCATGGACGCGTTGGATGGTGCAGATGGAACGGCCTGCGGCCGCTGCTGCTGCCCCTTGCCGCTCCTGTGAGAGAAGTTGAAGCCTTGCGCGCGCATCTCGGTACCGATGCGACCTTGATCAATGTCCAGCACGAGCCATCCGAACGCAGCATCAGCCAGATTAAAGTTCCACATGTTCTTGAATGCCGACTCGTCGACTTGGCCATTGGGCGGGCCACCACCAAAGGGGTTGCCACCGGAAGCAGTCGCCGGCATCTTGCTGATGAGGTCAAGCGCCAGCTGCAGAAGCTTGTTCTGCGCCTCGTTCTCCCCAACAGCAGGCTCGACCTCGTGCTTGACAGTCTCCCACACATCGTTGAACTGCGCCTTCGATGAGGCCAGCTTGCCACGGTAGTAGTCCAGAGAGGGGTTGACGGAGAATTCGTTGTAGGAGCTGCCGTACCGGAAGTGCAAGCCGGCAGAGATGGAGAAGTCCGCCTTCAAAATGACCGAGAGCTGGTTGAGCAGACCGTCCCTCGCCGGCGAAGCATGCGTGACGAGCAGGCGGGTCTCTGTGGGGTCGTAGACGCGGTTCGCGGTGTCGATGAGCTCGCCGATCTGCAAGAGCGTGGTCCACATTGTGCCTTGGCCGCCAGCGATTGTGGTCCGGCCCTCGCCATTGTCAAACATCTTGTGCATGACCACCGCGCCACCCAGTCCGAGCAAGCGCAGCTTCACGCCGCCGATGTCCAACAACCGCGAATGTGACTCGTCGATTATGTGGAGGTTGTCAATCTTGTACTCGCCCGACCGCAGCTTCTCCAGCACCGACACATCTTCGCATGCGCCCCACACCGTGAAGATGGGCACATCGAGCTTGTACGTCTTATTCAGGAACTGCGAGAGCTCGGAGAGAGGTAGACGCTCGCGCTGGAAGCGCTCCCTGATCAGCTGCTGCGGACCAGAGCGCGCGATGTCGGCTTTGATGGGCTCGGAGAGGAGAGGAGAATACTGGGCGACATGCTTGAGGGTCCTAGCGAGTATCAGCATCTGAGCCTGCGGCAGGATAGCATGTGACTCACTTCTCTGCTATCCGATCGAGTGAGTAGTCGTCGTAAAAGCCGAAGTCGCCCGTGTGGATGATGTAGTCTGCTTTTGCGTTGCGCGCAAGCTCGTTCAGCTGTCGGAGGTTGCCTGGTCACGTCGGTGAGCACGTGTCCATAATTCGCCACCATCTTGCTATCTCCGTACCTCGAACATCTGCTATACAGAGCACCCTCGCGTGACCGATCTGCTGCACGCGACCTTGGTTCGGGTCAAGCGGCCGAGCTCCAGGCACTGGGCCGCTGCCTTGCTGGAGACCGTTCGGTTGCTGGAAGGCTTGCGAATAGGCGCGCGGCTGCGATGGTGGGCCTTGTTGCTGCTGCATCTCGAGTGAATATTGATGCTGCAGTATGTGTGTGAGCAGTGGCGTTGAACGTACAGCCA
The DNA here is from genome assembly GCA_033119285.1 of Teratosphaeriaceae sp. CCFEE 6253. Taxonomy (NCBI): domain Eukaryota; kingdom Fungi; phylum Ascomycota; class Dothideomycetes; order Mycosphaerellales; family Teratosphaeriaceae; species Teratosphaeriaceae sp. CCFEE 6253. The sequence goes on from JAWDJV010009662.1 coordinate 3,222, forward strand.
TGTGTTCTGCGGACTTTCTGGGGAGCTCGGGGGTTTGGCGGCGGCTGCCTGAGTGCGCAGAGCGTCGAGAGGAGGTAGTGACGCGGTGTGGACGATGTGGAGGTGTCAGTGTAGTCGGCTTTGAGGGTGCGTGGTGGTGGTTCTGTGTGGCGACGGGCCTCGAAGATGGATCGTGGGATGTTCGAAGTGAACGTGAACCAGACGTGCCTTCTTCACGTTTCGGCCTTCGGAGCGCACGGACCGATCCGCCAAAGCTTCGACATCCGCTCCCCCAACCTCACCTCGTCTTTTCACGGTGTATTCACAACACGCCAGCGTGCGCTACTCGTTGTCGCAACTTCTCTGCGGTCCCTCGTAGTTGGCCAGAAAGCTCACACCGGCTTCTTCTGGATAGGGAACGTCGAGTCGCATACTGTTTCATCCGGGTCGCGAAGCCACGTGGAGATGGAGTCCAACGCGATCTGGGCGACCTTTATGGAAGGTGCACATCAATGTCACAACAGTACCAGGATACGTTGAGGACAAATGCTACTCTATGTGACGTACAAGCCACATCGAAGGACAACGAGGACAATGGCCGGGTAGGCGTAAAGGTAGGCGTGCATACATGTGGTGGCAAGCGAGGTGAAGTGAAGCCAAACTGACCAGAGTTCACGCATCGGGAAGGAGCGGATGATCCCGGATCAGGCGCTAGCATGTGACGACCGCAGCAGTGTTCAAAAGACTCTCTCAAGCACTCCACTTTCCTTCCCACAACATCAACCTCCCACGTCCACTTCCTCTTCGGACACCCTCTTCCCTGGTCTACAACCTCCTACATTGCGATCCCAATTCATACAACACTCCAACCAAGAGACTTCCAGCTCAGTCCGCCGGTCAACGTCACCCAGGCAACAGCAGAGTCTTCTGCTTCACGTCTTCCGCGAAGCATCACGACTTCAAGCCCGCCCTTCCGAGATCCATCACACCGTCGACTGCAGCAGAGGCTTCGCAGTTCTTCCCTTTGCATCTGCCATCACAGAAGCCGAGCGCCACTTCTGCGACATTCCAGCTCAACACATGAGCTTGCAAAGACCAAGGCAGCAAACCTCAAGGGATTTCCGTTGGCGTTCGACAAAGGCATCGCCTTTCGTGTGCGAGCCAGCATACTTGCCGGCAAACTCGACATCGGTACATGAGCCAGACTGACAATCACAACCTCGGTCACATCATCCACTTTCAGTCGGCATTCGGGCGTTCGGAGCTCTGCTTTTTCTTGATCTGCTCAGACTCACGAGACGGTATAGACTGCAATGGCAGCAAACGGACCCCAAGGTATGCACATCTTCGACCGACTCTGACACTGCAGACTCGCTGACATACTCACTCAGGAGTATACGGCATGTCCGGAGGTGCGGGTGAAACGACCGCTGGCATGAGCCCGAGCGGCAGTCTCGCTGGCAACACCATCGCCATTCCGCCCGCCTCTGCCTCCGCCGCCGCTGGATGCCAACAGCGTGCACCGGGGATGGTCCACGTGCGTGTAATTATCACGGCTTCTGGGACCTTCGAAGTGCTGCGCTCTCTGACCCCGGGTCCCGACCCCGGTGCCGTCGCGGCGGGTGTGGCCGCTGGCCTCAACGTCGTGCGGGCTCGGGACGACGGCAGGCTCTGCGTGGAGAAGATCCTCCTCGGCGACACACCGGAGCGCAAGGCTCGCGCGCGCGCCGAAGTCGCGGCTCTCAACCAGATCCGGAAGGCCGGAATGCCCACATTCGTGAACGCCTTCGTGGACGTGGAGCTGATCCCGAGCATTGCCCATGTGATCCTAGAGTACTGCGACGGCGGCGATCTCCTCGGCCTCGTTAAGCGGAAGCAAGCCGAGATGGGTATGGTCGCGGAGCCGATGGCGTGGCACGTCCTCGCCGGGATCGGGAAGGCGCTGCACTTCTGTCACACGGGAATCAACGCGGACAAGCCCGGCCCACCTCCAGCGGACTGGAACACAATCTGCCACCTCGACCTGAAGCCCGCCAACGTCTTCCTCTCTCACCAGGGAGGCAAAAACGGTTTCCCGCGTGTTGTGCTCGGTGACTTCGGGTGTGCCACGACGTGGAAGGACATCCAGTCCGGTGCGGCCGCTCGCACCATCCAGCTCCGCGGTACGCCCGGCTGGTTCCCACCTGAGTGCACCACGTCGAGCCGCGGGGGCTGGGAGGGACGCTACGGCATTCCTACGGACGTGTGGCAGATGGGAGGGGTGATACAAGCCCTGTGCCAGTTGATGAAGGTGCCGGAGATGGGGCCTGTAGGTGAGGGGAGGGCCTGCGGGCGGAAGTATTCGATGGAGTTGAGTGCTGTGGTCGGGGCGTGCATGATGGCCGACCCGATGCAGCGGCCGGAGGCTGGGGATGTGGCGCGGGAGGCGAAGAGGCAGCTGGAGTTGAATGGTCTGGAGTTCTGATTTGCTTTACTCTCACTTGCGATGTACGATAGCTAGCTCAAACGAGGAAAAGTTGTTGCTTTCTCCGACATGATGAGCATATCTCAAGTATACTGATCATACACGCCACAGCATATCCCACTTACCATGTTGCGGAGATGGTAACACTGCTTCATTCACTCTCGCACCTGGAGACTCACTTTGTCTGTCTTGTCTTGGTGATGCCATTGCATGTGCTCATGTTGTACCACGGAGATCACGCCGAGGTCTCCATACATCCCGCGAACACCGAGGCCATCTGAAGAGCGTCGAACTTACATGCCGGGCCCTGAGTACGTTTGATGCCGCGGAGATGGCGGCAACGGGTCCACCTTGGTAAGGACTACAGCCCGGGCATCTCACCATGCAATTCAGACGCCTCACGCAAGCACCACGTTCACGAACTCCGCCTCGCGGCCCTGCACAGCTTCTCCGTATATGATCCCACGCACATACGCCTCGCTGACAGCGCCGTCACGTTAGTAATCCATTCCTCATGTCACAGTGTAGGTACTCGGGACAGAAGACGACATACCCCTTAAGCTCAAATCACCTCCTCCCGTCCGGGTTAGGCCTGATGATAAACGGTATCCGAGCCCCCGTGAAGACCTAGACCTGGTCGCCGTCGCGGGGGGTCACCGCGCCGTAGCCAAGGTAACCCTTGCTCCGGGTCAGGAAGACCCGGAGTTCGTGCCACGAGGGCCGGTCTGGCAAGGGACTGCCTCGTGCGGGGGTGTTCTTGTCCACATGTTTTGCGCCGGCTCGACTAGGTGAAGCGGGCTCCGAGCACTCGGACTGCGACGGCGGCGCTCGGTCTCGGTATGGCGTGACTCGCCACGGTCCCATCGAGAAGCTGTCCAATGTTGAACGCGGCGAGGCCGTGGGTGACGAGGCTTCTACGTGAGGCGGATACTCGTCATGACCATCAGACTCAACGTCCGGGTGCTGGATAGGGAACGAGATTGTGCGCGTGTAGGGCGAGAGATCGCGGAGTTTGTGGCCTGTTCGGTATCGCTCGAGTGGAAGGAGACGGTGCTGCATACAGGCGAGCGTCTACGGCGCTCCCACTCTTGGTGTGTCGGGTCTTTGTGCGGAGTTGACCAGGGGCTCGCGCTCGTCGAGCTCCGGTCGGGAGTTTTCGCACGCAGGAAGCACGGTGCTACCACATCAATAGGCCGTCTCATCCTGAAAAGCGTGTCTCCTGCTCGAAATTCAAATATGGCAGACGATCAGGCAAGTTCTCCATCGCGCATCGCCATAAGTCCCCGATGAAACGCTCGACCGGCGAGCCGAAAGGGTCGCCAGACTTCTTCGCGGGCGATGTTCCGGCGCGGCCCTTGCCTTCGGCCGTCAGGCCAGCGTGGTAAGCCTGGAACAGAGTCTTCCCGTGCACGTCAGGCCAGCACAGGGCCTCGCCGCCTGCCAGGAAGTGCCGTCGGAGGAGCCTCGGGAGCTCTGCGAGCCCCCGGAGCTATTCGAGTTCGCTTCGCTCGCCTTGCCGGTCTGATGCGTGGGTCGCTTGGAACTCTCTGCGACGAATACCCGGGGTATCGCGGAGAATCTGGCTTGCTAGTGCCTCCACCCTTCCATTTGCGACACCGTGAAGCTCGCGTGGGCGCGATGATCAGACTCTGCTCTGGGTGCAAAGCCGCACACCCTGGAGGTGCGGTGGAGTGGTAGCTGTGGCGCTCAGCTGATGTTTTCGGATCGTCGAAAAGCTTGACGCATGCCGGTTCTGAATTGAAAGAGAGCCTCGCCTTCCGTCGCCCCGGGCGCCCAACACATCTGTACCTACACATTTGTAAATACATGTCTGCCTGCGGGCTTGGTACTGAGTGTGTAGACTACCGCACTATGGGTAGCCCGCAGGAGGTAGAACCATTTGCGCATCGACACTGTAATCGGCATAGGCCAGGCGTCTTGTGATCAACCTGCAACGGTTACCGAGATGTTCTCTATACCCGACGCCATCGGCAGCAGCCACAGCAGTAACAGGAAGCGTCCGGGCTCGGGAGTGTCCGTGTGTGTGTAGGTTGGTCGGGTGTCTGATGAAGTCGTCGGGTCCGCATACGGTGCCAAGCTTCGTTGCTATGGCGCGTGCTGGACGGTATGAGATGCTGGGCCTCTCAGCCTGCGCATTGTGACCTCATCTCGTTGGCAAGCACAGCAGTGAGTAGAAGTAACATCAGCCTCTCGCGCGATTGCGCCTGCCATGTTGAGACTGGTGCGGTGGTGGAGGTGAAGAGGAAGTGGCCGGTCAACAGCAGCAGCAGCGGCTTCTCCCATCGCGCGGCGCTAGCCGACCTACCAGCAACAAACACAACGACCTCGCCCACCAACCACCCACTACCAGATCCCGCCATATTCGCCGGGTGTGCTCACTACACTCACTGCTCGTGTGCTTACCCCCTCACGACACAATCACGCAACCACCGACAATGGGACCTCGCTGCCTGCCTTGAACGCGACGCGTGCTTGCCCCACCAACCAGCTCCACGCTTGGCTCCGACGACAGTTCTGTATATTGTTCACGGCAACGGCATACATAGAGCGCTACTCCGAACGACATGGCGAGCAAGAGGGCGCCCCTGGCCAACGTGCCTAACGCTATCAATTCACCCTTCCGGAACGTCGCTGCCACCAATGGCAAGCGCACGCGAGCGCAGGGGGGAGACATTGGGCAGGGCCAGCCACCTGCCAAGAGGCAGGTGATAGAGATCCTGGACGACGATGAGGAGAATGTGGATCCACGTGGGCGGCGCGCTGTACCGGCAAGCACCTTGAAGACGCTCGAAGAGCCATTCGGAAAGCGGAGCAATGCCCAGCCTACCGCATTCGAGCGGAGACTCACTGCTGTACGCGACAAGGAGACCAAGCCTGCAGCACAGCAGGCGCCGGCTCCTGAGCGCGCACGTCGGACCAACACCGGCGACAATCTCGAGTCCATACGGCAGTGGCAGCGCCATTACAAGCGACAGTTCCCGTCCTTCGTGATATACTTCGATGGCGTGCCAGAAGATGTCCGCTTGAATACACGTCGCCAGATTCAGCTGCTGGGTGCACGCGAGGAGAAGTTCTTCTCGAAAGCCGTCACGCACGTTGTCACCACGCGGCAGATACCCACCGAGCCCAACACCAGCCCGGAGGAGGATATCCATCAGGCTGCTATACATCTCCATACCACCCAGCCGGTTGCGGCCAGCCATGATCAGAGTCGGACAGCGAATCTGTTAGACGCTCACCTGCAGCGACGCACCCAAACACAGACGGCCAGCGCTGCTCTCGACGTGGATCTACGCCGCGCGCAAGGGCAGAGCGCGGACATCTTGTCTCGAGCACGACAGCTCGGCATCAAGATATGGGCGCTGGAGAAACTCCATCGGATGCTCAAGACGATCCTGGAGGCAGGCGACGACGAAGAGCCCGTCCAGCACGGCACGCGGAGCCATACGTCCGCCAGCAAGAAGGTTGCCAAGAATGCCGACCTGGAGCAGCTGCTGAAGAACGAGAAGGTCATCGGCCCGGCGGACCGGGACATAACCGCCGCTGGGCCGGACATGTGCACGTTCCAGGGCTTCTACATCTACATCCACGACATGGATGAGAAGACGAAGCCGGTTATGGTGCGCGACTATGCGAGGCCGACGCAGAGAGAGGACGGCAAATGGCCACAGTTCAGGTTGTCTGGGCCCGGCCGGTGTCCGTTCATGGAAGACACTGCAGGCCATAAGAAGGCTCAACAGGCAGCCGCGGCCAAGGAGGAGCAGGACGCCCTGGTCAACGCCCACCGCAAGACGCGTGCCGCCTCGGCTCAGCTCGCCATCTCAGCCCGCACCACCGCGCAACCCCGCGCCTCGATCGAGCAGCAGTCCAACCTCCGACGCTCGCCCCGCAAGCAGGACGCGCATCCCGACATCGCCCCCAAGCCCCTGGACCCCCCCCGTAACCTCCCCACCACTCGCCAGTCCTCCAACGAGGGCATGCCCCCCCTTTTCGGCAGCGCGCAGCAGACCCTCCGCGGCCTGCCCCGCATGATCGGCGGCGAGCCCGTGGCGTCCGGCGTGCAGCCCTCGCACGTCACCTCCGCCATCCGCTCGCAGTACATCTCCTCCGCGGCCCTGTCGTCCACGGCCCCGGGCTGCGGTGGCGCCGGCCACCGCGTCGGCGACAGCAAGGAGGTCTCCGCGCTCAAGCGGAAGGTGCTCGAGCGCGGCGGCGGCGCCGCCACGGGCGTCGGGCACTCGCATGCGCAGAGCGGCGCATCGGCGTATATGAATGAGGTGCGGGCGGCGATTAATCACGACCGCGACCCGCCGCCCCGCGCCGCGAAGCGGAAGGCGCAGGAGACGCTGGGCGTGGTGCACGAGGACGACGACGGAGACGGGCACGGCGAGGCCCGACGCGCGTCGCAGCAGCAGCCGCGCAAGACGGCGGCGGCGGCGCCCAAGAAGCGCAAGCCCGTTGAGCGGGACGCCAAACCGGGGTACTGCGAGAACTGCCGGGACAAGTTTGAGGACTTTGACGAGGTGAGTCGTCGTCGCCGCCACACACTCCACTTGAGAACCGAGCTAATGTGATTCTGGTGACAGCACTGCCAGTCCCGCAAGCACCGCAAGTTCGCGCTCACGCAGGACAACTGGAAGGAGCTGGATGGCTTGCTCGGGTTGCTCAAGCGGCCGCACAAGGCGGTGCCCGTAGCGGCGGTTCCTCGCTGAAAGCGCTGGACTGGACTGGACTGGACTTTTCGAAGCGGGGATTTGTCGGGCGTGGACGTGCTTATGACTCGGATGGCAGCATCTTAGCCGCTGCAACGACGCTTGCTTGGTCGGCATCCCGGGCATGCTTCTGAGGAAATTCCGCATCGCTCTGTCTACTTTTGCTTTTGCGTCTGCTTTTGCGTTCGCCTTTGCTGCACAATCCACCCTGTACGCATACCAGCGCGGCGCGGTACGGCGCTTTCTGACTTGGTGCTCCGCGACGATTGATGGCAAGGCATACTATGGCATGGGCTAGGCGGCACGTTCTGACGCGGTTACGCTTGCGAGCTTTTCGGGCGATGAATGAAGGACGGGGAGCACGGTGGTGGTGTGAGCGGAGCGGCATTTTTGTACGGCGGCATGTTGTAGGGTTATTTGGCCCGGGTTCCGTTGGTGCGGGTACATGTACGTAGGTGTGTACGTGCTTGTGCCCTGTCGCGTTTCTGGCGCGCTGCCCGGGTCTCCGCTGGCGCTGGAGACTTGAAGATCTTCGAGGGCGAGGCCGCGAGGGGGGAGTGCTCTCCACGATGCCCAGACGGGGCTGTACAATTGCAATTGATGCCGCGCGGGACATACCTGGGACCAGCAGCGCAGATGGTGCGGCCGAGACACCGTTCGCTGGAGAGGAGGACTGACAACTCGGGGGACCAATGGCAGGTTTCGAACACACGCCCTGCATTCTATACTGGCGAATGGCTGCGTGGAGTGCCCAGCCAGAAGCTCTACAGTGACGAGCCCTCCCCCGCCTCGTATCATGCGGCCAGAACCCATCGAGACTACAACCCCAACCAGGCCTGAAGACGTCCACATCACGGTCACGGGTATCGCTGGTACTGGCGTTGATGTGCATGGTGGATGTGACTACGTCTTGAGTTCTTGACCATTCTCTGATCTTGGAAGCCCAGAGCGCGTCGACGGCAGTACCGTCGCCATATTCGCTGGTGTCGAGCAGTAGGTAGATGGCCACGTCAGGCAGACCATACCCGGCGCGATGTCCGTGCCGCCGGGCAGGCATGCGCTGCGGCTTGGTCTGGGAGGTCGGCTGACTCTGTTGAGGGAGTATAAGAGTCAATGAGGGCGGACCGACATCACCGCGACCCTGTGATAGATACCTACACTGGGACATGGGTCCCATGGATTTAAGCTACTCGAGTAGACTCTGATGTGTGTCGTCGGAGGCGAGGGGACTCTTCCGTCCATCCCTCTGAGATGAAGATCGCTTTTGTACGGTATGCAAGCGGCGCGACTTGCGGCGAAGACACCTTCATCACAGCCCACTGTGCATCGAGAGCTCCGATGCCATGCCAATGGTGCCAGTATCTTAACTACGAGCTGTAGCTCCTGCCCTGGGAAACTGTGTGCAGTCTGTTCTGGTCGGACGACGCCGTGATGCTACTGGAGTGATGGGCCGGAGCGCACCTCACTGCTCCGTCCGAATCGTCGTCGTCGTGGCATCGCCGCCTTAACATAATCATCTAGCGAGCAGATGTCGGGGCTCGCTTGGCTGGCACGCTGTCGACCTAGTGGATGATGGAACTTTTCATCCTCCTCGTCTACGTAGCTGTGCTTGTCGGCTAGTAGGGGCGTGCGTGACGTGAACGAGGCTGGGCCAATATAGGGAGCGCGAGCCTATCCCTGTAGAGGGCCAAGTGCAGGGACGCTGCTCCACTCTGTCGCTGACGTAGCTGCTGTCGCTGCGCGATCTCGCGACTGGGTGGTGCCGGTTGCGAGTGCTACATTGTCGTCGGTACGGTAGCTTTCTTGGCTACAGCGCTTTCCTAGACGGCCTTGGTCGGGTGCGCTTCGTCTAGCTGCTTTCACAGATCCGCAACATGAGCGGCCTCATCTGTCTGGCGTGGGGCTCGATGATGGCCAACAGGGTCTAAGGATCCGAGGTAGGCATTTTGGACTAGGTTGCAACGGTCGGCGATAAATCCGGGAACGCATTTGGAGCAAAGCGATGTCGGTTTGCATATAGTGCGAGAGACAGAGCTTGTAGGACAACGGAGCTTCTCGAAGTGAGGTAACTAGGTGAGATGTCGTGGTGGCGAAGATCCACGAGGTTGGGCGATTCAGCAGAGGTCAACAATGCTGTGTCAAGGAAGCAGCAGCGCTACAGGCTACATGTAGACATCGTGGCTCTCCCGCCGACGTGAGAGGTGGTTCATCCTGATCAGGCTCCGGCAGGCATGCATTGAGTGCCGGGGAACACATCTGCATCTGGGCGAGCATCGTCCCCTTCGTCAGGTCTTTCCGACCAACGACTTTGGCCATCAAGCAGTCGTCACGTCGGTCTCGCGGCATGAGAGTCGGCTTGCGTCGGGGCAAACGAGGCTGGAACGCCAAGGGGATGTCGATGCGGCTCAGCGGATGCGGGGCCGTCCCCACTTGAGCCGCAGGCACGCGACGCGGATGCAGTGACGTTTGCTCCTTCCAGGCTGCACTGCTTCCCGTCGTCTCCACCAGAGCTCCTTCCTCCATTGCCATCGCACCTGCCCTTGCACTTGCGCCCCATGACGACCCCGAGAGTCCACCGCACCTTCTTCTCGTAGAGCGAGAGAGCCGACGAGTGGCAGACGCGCTTCCTGCACCACACCCGCCTGCGCCACGACGGCGAGTACGAGCAGGCGCGCCAGCAAGCGAGAACCGCACTGCGGAAGTACTACGCCTCCCGCCTCGACCGCGTGCTGCATCGCCTGCACATCGCCCGACCCTTCTGAGGCGACAACATGCGCACATTCACCACCCCTCTCGCCGCCCTCGGGCTCGCCGCCCTTACCTTGGCCCAGGCAGCCTCCACCCCCGACCTCACCGCCAAGCATGAAGCCGGCCGATGCGCAATACGCGGCCACTGCGGCAGCCAGTCCTTCTTCGGCTCCCAACTCCCCTGCCCCGACAATGGCCCGGCCTCCCCCCCCGATGCCGAGCTGCGCAAACACATCGTCTCCGTCTGCGGGCCTTCCTACTGGCAGGACACGGCGAACGTCTGCTGCACTGAGGAGCAGGTGGAGACGCTCGAGTCCAACCTCAAGAAGGCCCAGAACATCATCTCCGCCTGCCCGGCCTGCAAGACCAACTTCTTCGACCTCTTCTGCACCTTCACCTGCTCCCCCGACCAATCGCTCTTCGTCAACGTCACGCAGACGGTGCCGAAGGGCGACAAGTTCCTCGTCACCGAGCTGGACCACCTGATCAGCGACGCCTTCGGCGCCGGCTTCTACGACAGCTGCAAGGACGTCAAGTTCGGCGCGACCGGCGGCCGCGCGATGGAGTTCATCGGCGGCGGCGCGAAGAATTACACGTCCTTCCTCAAGTTCCTGGGCGACAAGAAGCCCTTCCTGGGCAGCCCCTTCCAGATCGACTTCCCCCGCCCCAGCAGCCACGACTTCGCCGGCATGGAGACCATCCTCGCCGACCCCAAACCCTGCAATAGCACGGACGAGCAGTACAAGTGTGCCTGCGTGGACTGCGAGGCCAGCTGCCCCGCCCTCGCGCCCCTGGAGCAGGCCGCGGACTGCCACGTCGGCCTGCTGCCGTGCCTGAGCTTCGCGGTGCTGATCGTCTACTCCGTGCTCGTCACTCTGCTCGTCCTGGCCGTCTCGGGCCACATCGCGGCCGCCAAGCGCCGGCAGAGCAAGAACGAGCGCCTGCAGCTGTTCGCCGACGCGCCCTCCCACGACGCCGACGAGGACGACGAGCAGGACGCCCTCGCCTCCGCGTACCCGGGCACGCAGCGAGGGCCGACGGGGCAGTACATCCTGAACACCTACTGCGACCGCGCCTTCTCTTCCCTGGCGCGCACCTGCGCCCGCTTCCCGGCGATCACCATCTCGGCCTCCGTCCTGGTCGTCGCGCTCATGAGTCTGGGCTGGTTCCGCTTCGCCCTCCTGACCGACCCCGTCGAGCTGTGGGTCGCGCCCGACTCGGCCGCGGCGCAGGAGAAGCGCTTCTTCGACGCCAACTTCGGCCCCTTCTTCCGCGCCGAGCAGGCCTTCCTCGTCAACGATACTGGCCCTGGGGGTCCGGGGCCGGTGCTGAGTCATGAGACGTTGGAGTGGTGGTTCGATGTGGAGAAGCGGGTCGCGGATCTGAGGACGCCGGAGAATGGGGTCGGGCTGCACGATGTGTGTTATAGGCCGACGGGGGAGGCCTGCGTGATTCAGTCCGTGACGCAGTATTTCGGCGGCAGCTTCGAGCAGCTGGATGAGGGCGACTGGGCGGAGCAGATCCAGGACTGTGTCGATACGCCCGTGAACTGTCTGCCGGATTTCGGGCAGCCGTTGGCGATCCAGCGGCTGCTGGGGGGTTACAATTACAGCTCCGAGCCGATCACGCAGGCGAAGGCGCTGGTGACGACCTGGGTCAATACCAACTACAACCCCTTCTTCGAGAAGGAACTGGCGCGCGTGGAGGAGTGGGAGGAATCCGCCAAGCTGCTCCTCCTGGACGTCATGGACGAGGCGCGCGCGCGCGGCCTGCGGCTGAGCTTCAACACGGAGATCTCCCTCGAGCAGGAGCTGAACAAGTCCGCCAACACCGACGCCGCGATCGTGGTAATCAGCTACCTGGTCATGTTCCTCTACGCCTCCCTCGCCCTCGGCAGCACGACCGTGACCGTCTCCACCATCCTACGGAATCCTTCGCAGGCGCTGGTGCAGAGCAAGTTCTCCCTGGGAGTCGTCGGGATCCTGATCGTGCTCATGAGCGTCGCGGCCTCCGTCGGCTTGTTCGCGGCCGTGGGCGTGAAGGCGACCCTGATCATCGCGGAAGTCATCCCCTTCCTCGTCCTCGCCGTCGGCGTCGACAACATCTTCTTGATCGTCCACGAATTCGAGCGCGTCAATATCTCGCACGCGGACGAATCCGTCCCGGACCGCGTCGGGCGCGCGATGGGGCGCATGGGCCCCAGCATCTTACTTTCCGCCTCCACGGAAACGGTGGCGTTTGCGCTCGGCGCCGCGGTGGGGATGCCGGCCGTGAGGAACTTTGCGGCCTATGCTGCGGGGGCGGTGGCGGTGAATGCGCTGCTGCAGGTGACGATGTTCGTCTCGGTCCTGGCGCTGAATCAGGAGCGGGTCGAGCGCGGGGCCGTGGACTGTGTGCCGTGCGTCACTGTCTCGAAGAGTGGAGGGGCGCATGGTGGGTTCGGCGGCGCGCCGTTCAGCGGGGTCGAGGAGGAGGGCTGGCTGTCCCGGTTCGTGCGCAAGACGTACGCGCCCGCGCTGCTGGGGAATAAAATGAGGGTGGCGGTTATCACGCTCTTCCTGGGTTTCTTCGCCGTGGGGATCGCCTTACTCCCCGAAGTCCAGCTGGGCCTGGACCAGCGCATCGCCCTCCCCACAGGTAGCTACCTGATCGACTACTTCAACGACCTGTACGATTACTTCGGCGCGGGTCCGCCGGTGTACTTCGTCACGCGGCCCGTCAACGCGACGGAGCGGGGCGTGCAGCGGGAGTTGTGCGGTCGCTTCAGCACGTGCGAGGCGTTCAGTCTGGCGAACATCCTCGAGCAGGAGCGGAAGCGGCCCGGGGAGAGCTATGTGGCGGACGCGACGGCGAGCTGGGTGGACGACTTCTTCCATTGGTTGAACCCGGAGCTGGAGGAGTGTTGCGTCGATGGGTCGCGGGCGTGTTTCGAGGGCAGGGTGCCGGCGTGGAATATCAGTCTGAGTGGGATGCCGGAGGGGGAGGAGTTTGTCGACTACATGCGCCGCTGGCTCGACGCGCCCACGACGCCGGACTGCCCGCTCGGCGGCGCGGCGACGTACGGCGACGCCGTCGTCGTCGACGCGAAGGCGCTGACGATCCCGGCGAGCCACTTCCGCACCGCGCACACGCCGCTCCGCAGCCAGGAGGATTTCATCGCGGCCTACGCCGCCGCGCGCCGGATCGCGGAGTCCATCACCGAGAAGAACGCCGGGGTGGAGGTCTTCCCGTACTCGAAGTTCTACATCTTCTTCGACCAGTACCACTCCATCGTCCACCTCGCCACGACCTTGGTGGGGACGGCGCTGGCGTTCATCCTGGTTCTCACGACTGTACTTCTCGGCAGTCTGGCGACGGGGCTAGTGGTCACCGTCACGGTCGCGATGATCGTGACGGACATCGCGGGCACGATGGCGCTCGTGGGGGTGAGCCTCAACGCGGTCAGCCTGGTGAACATCGTCATCTGCGTGGGGATCGGCGTGGAGTTCTGCGCGCACATCGCCCGCGCGTACACGATCCCCAGCCCGAGTATCCTGGAGCGCGCGCCGAGTTCCCTCTCCACCGCGACGACGATGACCAAGGGCGTGGTCCGCCCGGGTGGGGACGACCGGACGGCGAGGGCGTGGGCCGCGCTGGTGAATGTGGGGGGGAGCGTGTTCTCGGGGATTACGGTGACGAAGTTGTTGGGGGTGTTTGTGTTGGCTTTCACGAGGAGCAGGATTTTCGAGGTGTATTATTTCCGGGTGTGGTTGGCGCTGGTGGTGTGGGCGGCGCTGCATGCGCTGGTGTTCCTGCCGGTGGCGTTGAGTTTGTTTGGGGGGAGAGGTACGTCGCATCTCCAGCTCCCGCCCGAACCACGACGGCGGGGCCGAAGACGTAGGGACTTGTGCTGACAGGTGTGATGGTGTAGGTTACATGGACCCCGAGAGCGACGGCGGGCTGGAGCAGGATCTGGCGGGGCGGCGGTACCGGGCGTTGCTGCCGGAGGAGGAGGGGGGCGAGTACGATAGCGATGAGTACTAGCTGATGAGGAAGGGTGTTGCTGGCTAGATGGTGCTGCTTGGCGTGGTAGAAGGAAGGATTGGAAATGCGGACCAGCAGCATAGCGAGTGGTAGGTAAACGGGAGATGACTGGCCACCACCATATATGCAGCCGGGGCCGTCACGCTCAGACGGAGACGCCTTCGTCCTGCTGTGGAAAGTCACGATGGAGTACGATGGTCACAGAGCTGCCTACGCCCCGGTCGCTGATATGCAGGTTGCACAAGCTGGGTCCAGTATACCATCAGAGCAATGCGTGCCGTACCGCTCCGTAGGGTGTCCTGGTCAGGCTGCGCGTCGTCGCTTATAGCACAGCAGGGTGGCAAGGCGGCGAGGGCATTGCAAACTCTACGTGACAGCATGAAAGCGCACGGGGCAAGGCACGGGGCCACGCCCTCGCTACCCTCACCATGCTACCTGCACCCGCTTCCCCCCCCCCCCCCTCCCCCCGACCCTTTCTCTCGCTTACACGCATTCTCCATGCCGCGATGTGCCGCCCATACACGACACCATCCCCATGGCGCACGCGAGGCGGGAATCCCCTCGCCCCGGTTCCTTGTCATAGCCCAACTCCGCAGTCGAGCTCTTTTGCGCGCCGCCCGCGCCGCCCGCGACCCTTGCGCCGGGGGCCTCGTGGCTTGGCGCGGACCCTTGGTCGCCCCGTCGTCGCGGGGATCTAGAGCTCGATGAGACTCTCCTCCTTCCCGCCCATCCCCATGGACGCAGGGACGTGCGAGGGCGCGGCGGGGAACGCCTCGCTGCCGTACCCTTGCCCCGTCGCAGGCGCCTGGGGCCACTGCTGTTGCTGCTGGAGCGGCTGCTGCTGCTGCTGCCGCTGAGGCTGAGGCTGAGGCTGCTGGGGGTAATACTGCTGCTGCTGCGCTTGCTGCGGTAGTGGCTGTTGCTGCTGTTGGGGCGCGGAGGGCAGGGTATAGCTCGCCTGCCGCTGCAACTGCGGCTGCTGCTGGGGCGCCGGCATCGCCTGATACCCCTGGCCCTGCAGCGGCGACATGACGGCCGCCGGCTGGTGGTACGCAACGGGACTCTCCGGCATCTGGCCCTGCTGCTGTTGCGGGATGTACGCCTGCTCCATCGCCGGGCTCGGCTGCGAGTCCTGGCTGACGGCGTACTGCGACGAGCGCTGCGAGTACGCCCCCTGGGCCGGCGGCTGGGAGGTGCGGCGCAGCATTTGCGGTGGGAGTTGTTGCTGCGAGGGAGGCGGGGATGACAGGTCCGGGTATGGGGCTGAGGATTGTTGCTGTTGTTGGAGTGGCGGGTAAGAGGACTGCCTGTGCTGCTGCTGTTGGGGTTCCGGGGCGTAGTAGCTGGCGTCTGGGGCGGGAGGGCCGTACATACTCGACACCCGTGGCGGTGGCGGCGCTTGCTGGGGGACATAGCCCCCGTACTGCGACTGCTGAGGCGGGCCGTACCCATCCATAGCCTGAGCGGCATTACTGGAGTAGTAACCCTCCACTCCCCCAGCCCCCGCACCGCCCATAGGCCCAGCCGGCAGCCCCGGGTATCGCTGGCCCCCGTATTGACTCCCCCCATACGCCCTCCCGACCCTCTCCTCCAGCATGCGATCGTAGAAGCGCACCACCGTCCCCATCTTCCCGTGCAGATCGAGCAGGACGTCGTGCTTGCTCATCGCCTCCCCGTAACTCCGCGCCAGCTTCGGACGCAAGCCCCCGAGGCTCTCGTAGAGTTCTTGCAGTTGGGGGTCGCGCAGCACGGCGCCGGGGGGGGCGTGCGCGAGGCGGTCGACGAGGGTGGCGAAGAGGTGGATGGACTCGGATTCCACGGGCGTGAGCTCGTGGGCTGGGTTCGGGCGGGGGAAGGGGGTGTGCGAGGAGGTGGTTTGGGAGATGGAGGAGGAGCGTTGCAGGGAGGCGGCGTGCAGGGACTTTTGTGTTTCCATGTCGCGGAGGGAGGCGGCGATGGCCGCTGCGAGGTCCGCGTCGGGCTCCTCTTCCACTGGCGCCGGCTTCTTCGCTGCGGGTGTCTTGCTCGCGCCGTTCGTGTATGCGGGCTTTTGCTGCTGCAGCTGCGCCTGCGAGACGTACCCTGCCCCACCCTGTCCGCCACTCTCCTCTAGACTCATCTCCAGCGCCCGCTTCAGATCCGCGTCGAAGCCGCTCTCCTCTACCACCCTTGCCGGGCGCGGCGCCATTCGCTCCTCGCCCCGGCCAGACGTCCGACTCTCCTGCCACAGCGTCCGCTTGACCCCTCCACTCGGACTCTGCATCCCCTGCCCCCCGCTTCCACCACCACCGCCCCCGCTCTTCGCGACGAGCTTTGCATAACACCCATCATCCACCCGCACGGCCGTCATGATGCCCAGATGCGGCAGCGGCAAGCTCTTGGAGCTGCAGTTCTGATCAAACACGTTCCCGCAGTTCCGGCAGTGGTGCCGGCGGTTCGTGAACGTGAACTTCTCCCGGCACCGCATGCACACCTCGCTGTCGGTCCACTCGGGCGGCGCGGTGGAGTCGAACATGCTGCTCGTCAGCTCGGCGCGGGGCGGGAACTGGCAGCCTTCGGTCTGCAGCGTGCGGTACGTCTCGGACAGGTAGGACAGGTTCTCCCGCCCCGCGGCCGCGACGGACCAGGTCTGGATCAGCTCGAGCAGTTTCCCCCGCACCTCGCGCTCCCCCGAGGGTGGCGGGTGCGTGCCGGAGTCGTAGCGCACGAGGGCGACGAGGGAGTCCATGAACTCCCGGCTCGCGATCTCCTGCAGGAAGTGCGCGCCGCCGTTCTTCACGCAGCTGTCAAGCAGGTCGAGGGTGCTGAGCTGCACGTTCGGGTTCTTGTTGGCGAGGCGGCGCTTGAGGGTCTGCATGGCCGTCTTGGGCGGGACGGTCTTGGAGCGGATGGTGTCGGCGATTTCGAGGTTGAGGGCGAGGTTGGAGAGGGAGGAGGCCGTGGCTTCTTCCACCTGCCGGTCGAACTCGGCGGTGGCGGCGTTGCCGCCGAACCAGCCGGCCATGATGGAGGAGGTGTTGGCTGTGGTGAGGCTGGATTCGTTATGTTGATTGATGGGGGAGCATTTGATGCGATGAGTGGTCGCGGTGGGTATGGAAGGGGGGTTGATCAGTGAGCATCCATCAAATGGTGTCGTGGAAGTGTCGAGATGGTGGGGTGTATGTCAGCGGAATAGGTAGCAACAATCCACAGTGCGGCGGTGTTGATGATGGCGGAGCTCGAACCTTCGGCTGAGCGATCCGAAACCCTCACTCCCCCCGGACTCCACGTCATCGCCTCTCGCCGCACCTCGAATGTTCTCACATGCCATTTGGTGGGCCAATATTCGCCTGATTTGGATTAACCAATTGACCAGTACGATAGAGGGTAAGAGGAGAGAAGATCGAAAGGGACGACCTCGATCCTCATACATTCGACTGGAGGAGCGCTAGCCGTATCATCCCACGGCCACACCATCTACTCCCACCAAGCAACCAGGCAATCACATCTTCCCCCGCGCCTTGGGAGCGCACACGGCGCGACATGACCGCCACACCCCTGATCATCCCCTCGTCACGATGAGCACCGCTGCCACCCCCCTCCCCCCGCCCACCGCCGGCCCGCCCCCCCGCCCGCCCTCCTCCACCCCGAACGCCGGCGAGCGCATCTTCGACCACATCGAAGACCTCAAGGCCGAAGTCCCCGACGGCTTCAACCCAGCCGCCTCGATCCCCATCCTCCTCACCACGGCGCAGACCTGCCTTGAACAGGCCCAGAGCCTGAACACGACCTTCCGGCGTCCGGACTTGGCCTTCGTGGAGTTCATCCGCGCGAGCGAGATCGTCGTGGATGTCATCCCGCGGCATAGGGACTATGTGCACTTCACCATTGATCAGGTGGAGCCGGCGAAGCGGTTGGGGTTGCTGCGGAAGCGGGTTGCGGGGGGAAATGAGCAGTTCGCCGCGATCAAGGGAATCATTGTGAATAATAATACGAGGTATGGGACCAAGCCGACGGGGACGAAGAAGGATGGGCTTAATGGGGCCAATGTCAATGGCGGGCACGTGAGGACGGAGAGCGCGCCGGTGCACGGTCTGACGAACGGCGCGACGAATGGCGCACCGCCGAAGGTCCGGCCGACGCCCAGCCCCAAGCCAGAGGGCATGCACGGCCGCGCCCTTGTCCCCTCTGCCCCAAGGATGAATGGCGCGCCGCCGCCCAGCACCACGGATCTCAGCCAGCGCTTCGCCCAGCTCCGCACCAACACCACCATGCGCCCGGACTCCCGCGGCTCCGACACCCTCACCCGTAGCCCCGTCGCCATGCCCACCGCCACGGACTACACCGGCCGGAACTCCTTCGAACCCCTGGCGCGGACGAGCGGTATCCCCTACAAACCCCTCGGCCCGCGCGGCATGCCCAATGGCGCCGCGCCCGGCGCAGCACCGCCACTCGCGCAGATCACGATCCCGAATCTGCCGCAGGCGCCCCAGGCCGCGTACAGTCCGGCGCGGAACATGGATACCGGGGGCCAGATCGCGCCACCCAGGCACACGGCGCGGAGTCTGGGTAGCCGGAGCACGCGGCGGAGTTCAATGGTGCCGGGGTCGTCGGCGTCGGCGCCTGGTCCGGGGGGGGAGGGAGGGGACTACTTCCCGAATGGCGCCACGACCGGGTTCCCATCTTCCGGCTCCGCCACCTCAAGTAGTAGCAGACGTTCGAATGCTCCCATCCCGCGCCGGACGTCCACGACGGGGCCCATCGAGCACGAGATCTCGCCCGAGAAGCTGTATGATTACAACCAGCGGTACCACCTCCTGCTCATCGATGTCCGGGCCCGCGAAGCCTTTGATCAGGGACACATCTATACCCGGCAGATACTATGCGTGGATCCGCTGGCTTTGCGGCCCGGGATGAGCGCGGAGGAAGTCGGGGAGCGGCTGGTGCTGAGTGCGGATGCCGAGCAGGAGATGTGGCGGCGGAGGGGGGAGTACGATTTCGTGGTCTACTACGACCAGGCGACGCAGAATGTGGCGTCGGTCTGTGGCGGGTTGCGGTGGTTGCGGGAGGCGCTGGCGGAGTTCAATAGCGAGGGCGTGCTGAAGCGGCCGCCGGTGTTGTTGCGCGGGGGTTTAGAGGCGTGGGTGGAGATGACGGGGCGGCAGGCGCTGGCTACGAGCGAGTCAGGTGTGAGGAGGGTCGGGAAGGGACGGCAGGTTGTAGGCAGGAAGCCGATCGGAGCGCCGAGTGCGGCGCAGAAGATTGTGGTACCCAAGCGGCGGCTGCGGGATTACAATCCGTTGGATGCGGAGGAGGAGCAGTACTGGCGGGAGCGGGCGCGGCAGGAGAGCGTCGTGCTGCCTTTGCCACCGGCCGAAGCCTCCGAGGATGGCGCCCACGACGACGCGGGTGAGGGCAACGCGGCGGATGCATCGAGCGCGATAGCAGAGTTTCTGGCCCGCTTCCCCGACGCCGGGGACCTGGACCGCCAGGCCTTTGCCAGCCAGCGGCCCACGCGCGCCCCGCCCGACGCCCCCACTAGTATCCCGTCCTACCCGCCGCCCCCTACCGCCTCCCCCTACAACAGCACTGCGCCGCCCGCCCGCCCTGCCCCCGCTGCGCCACGAATGAGCTACCAAGGCGTGTCCGACCGCACCAGCGCACCCACGAGCCGGCACACTCCCGGCACCCAGATGCTCCCCTATACCCCTCCGCGCCTCCTGCCGCACAACCTCCGCCTGCCACGGACGGGGCTGATCAACTTCCGCAACACCTGCTACATGAACTCCATCCTGCAGGCCCTCTCCGCCACCACCCCTTTGACCGAGTTCCTCCTCCAGCACCACCCGCAGCAGCCCGGCGGGTACAAGACCCTCCTGCAGCCGGACAACTGGAAGGGCAGCGCGGACATCGGCTACGTGACCGCGCACTACGCCAACCTCCTCGGCGGGCTGTGGAAGGACGACGTCGCGGCCTTGAAGCCCACGACCTTCCGCTCCGTGCTGCGGCGCAAGTGGGCCGACTTCGACAACGACGCGCAGCAGGACGCCAAGGAGTTCCTAGACGTGCTGCTCGAGTTCCTCCACCAGGATTTGAACGTCCACTGGGCCAACAGCCTGCAGCGCCCGCTGACGGCGAAAGAGGAGGTCGCGCGCGAGCAGTGCCCGCCCAGCTACGTCGCGCGGTACGAGTGGGGCCGCCTGACGCACCG